>JAVJIF010008387.1:0-114398 GCA_038442645.1 Agave tequilana
GGAGTTATCATCCGTGTCCAGACCTGCGAACTTGCACCAAAACGCAGAAGAGATACTGGACGCAGGAATTTTTCGAATCCTCGTCCAGACCTGCAAAGCTGCGTTCTGCAAACCAAGACTTATGAAAATTCGAAGTACTTGGACTCAAACGCCAGATTCTACAAAATCGGCGGTTGAAGACACAGAACGCAAGGATCAAATCCGCGTTCTGCAAACCAAGACTTGTGAAATTTCAAAGTGCTTGGACTCGGACGCCAGCGCCTGATGGCACAAAACGCGGCACAGAACGCATGGATCAAATCCGCGTTCTGCAAATCGCGTCCAGAGACCTTCACAATTAGAAATATTCTAAGTGAAGGACCCAGAGTGCAGAGTTCACCAGCGTCGGATCATCAGGCCCGCGCCCCGGTTATCATCTCAAGGACAGCGTCGAGAATCAAACACGATCTTGTGTTAAATGTCCTTAGGGTTCTATGAACATGTTTTAATGGCGGAACCCACACCGAAGGTACATTTTTACCTCGGAAAACACCTCCTGCGCAGAGGAAGCATCTCTCTCAGCCTCGGCGACGGTCGCCCTTGAGGTCGATGCAGTCGGTTTTGTCTTTGGAGCCATTGAAGATCAAGAAATCCGAGCGAGGAGATGAATAGTTGAACAGAGAAGGAAGTTCTTTTTCTCAGAGAATGCGTTCGTTCGGAGAAGAAGATACATCTCTCTAACTGTTGCCTTTTATAGGCACAGAGATTCGCGAAGATACGCAGCGTTTGGCCAATAAAAGCTTGCAGCGAATCGCTGCCTGACGCGTGGAGCCAAATCATTGTTTGAACAGGGAAGATCATGCGTCGCGACCCCGCCACAAGTCAGAAGTGGACACGTGGAGCAGTTCATTTAATGAACCGGGGGATCCGCGCGCCAAAAGGCGAAATCTCGCCGTTTCCCCAGGCCAGCTGGCGGCGTAATCATGACATGGCACAGCGTGCGCGTCCCAAAGTACGCGGCTCTTCGGTGGACATGCCCCGTCAGCATCATCATAAATGCACCCAGAAAATCGCGTCTGCATTTCAAGAGATGCGTCTCTCCAAAGTCCGCGTCCCCTCAAACAGGCCAAACATCGCGTCTCGCTAAGAAGTCGCGTCTTTAAAGCAGTCTCTGCTTTTCAAAAGGGAACCTGCGTCCAGTCTCCTGCTTCTGCAAGTCAGTTCAACATTACACTGACGCAAACAGACAACCAACCACTCCCGGCCAAAAGCGCACCCGTGACAGACTAAAAGCAATCGGGGAGGTCTAGACTGTGTATCTAGACACTCAACACGATCAAACTCTGACGGCTTCAAAGAGTTCAACAGTACACTCACGAAGACCAATTCCAGATAAAGATCAAACCCGAAGCATCAACAGTCAGTCATAAACGCGAACACGGCTAAGATCCAAAGTATTCCGAAATCCGTCCCATTCACTGCGGAATATCAGAAACTTTGGAGGGGGTTCTGTAGGCTGTCTAAAAATGACTAACAGACAGCCATTAAGGAAGCAGAGTCTCAAGCTCTAGACGCGAGGAATCGATGCTCGCGTCTCAGCATTAAGACGCGTGGCTCTACACCCGCGTCTCAACGTTCAGACGCGTCGGCCCGAAGCCCGCGTCTCAGCATCAAGGGCGGTCGGCACGACGCCCGCGCCTCAGCATCCAGACGTGAAGGCCTGAAGCCCGCGTCTCAAACTTCAAGGCGCGTTTGGCTCGACGCCCGCGTCTCAAACTTCAAGGCGCGTTTGGCCCAACGCCCGCGTCTCAGTTGCAACTGCCCTGATTGCGGGGCCAGTCACCGTGCATGTAGCGGGTAGTGGCCCCTCATTCGGGAGCGTTTTCAGGAGGCACCTTCACCCCCTGAGGACCCCTATAAAATAGTCTTGTTTGCTATGAGGAGAAAAAAAAGATCGGAGTTTTGAAGGGAGAGAGCTTGAGATAAGGCATCATCAAAATCGATCCAGGCAAGAGGATCATCAAGAGGGAAGCACGACTCTTCAGCGAGCTTACTGAGTACTAGCCGCTCTTCGCCTACCTCCTCTTTGAGAGTTTGGTAGACGGAGCTGAGTTACTCTTTCTACCGACTGAAGAGAAGACCCCCGACGGTCCAGGACGGTCATCTGGTCAACGGAGAACAAGATTCACTCTCCATCGCCACACGAAGAAAACCCAGCTTTAAACAAAGGAAGATTCAGACATCCTCCCTCCCTTGTAACTGGAAAAAGAGGGAAGAGTAGTTCTTTTGGTTGTAATCGTTTCGCTTGAATCAAGGAAATCTCTTTACAGCTAAAACCACTTTCTCCGACCACCAAATTTTCCGGCCCCTACAAGAGATGGCGACTCCGCTGGGGAATCTCTTCGTTACTGACAAGCGCACCGTGGTGCAAGATGACGTTCTCCGTAAGGGGAAAATGGTCGAATCCCTCGTCGTCGAGTTCGACCAGGCGAAGTATGAAGAGTAGTTCCTCTCTTCTGGCTCCAAGAGCCCAAAGACCCGCGTCGCCGCAGGGTCTCAAGTGGACAGCCCCCTGAAGCCCAATCTGAGGCTCTGTCGGGTGCTCCTGCTGCCCACTGTGCCAAGTTTGGTTCACGCGCCGACGCCTCCCAGAAGGCCCGCGTAACCTCAGACTCCTCTGCTGCGATCAACCGCGTCGCGCAGAACACACGCGCCAACGCCTCTCTGAAGGCCCGCGTGGTCCCGGCACATCTATGGTCGCGATCGACCGTGTCGCACAGAACGCCCGCGTCAGCGTCTTCAGGAGACCCGCGTGGCAAAAACACCCCTGGTTCTACAACCAGGAAGTTGTTGGCTTCTCTCTTCCTCCACGACGCAATCGGAATGCCGAGCGTCGACAGAGAAGACGCGCGCGTCAACACTCAGTTGGAAACCGTTGGTTTTCTGACTGGGGTTGGACGCAGCGTACGATCCGATGCCTTGCCCGCACCTCGTCCAGTGCGAGAGATCCGCGTTTGGCGACCCAAACGCGAGACTCCCCAAGTTGAGCCTTCTGAAGACCAACTTGCCAAACGCCAAAGCGAAGCTTCTGCGTCTCGTCAAACGCAGGAAGCACGCGCCATAGGCGTGGGGCCAGCAGCCCACTCTCTCCCAAGTCTCCCTGCTCCAACGCAGCAGACAGCAACGCGAAAGTCGCGTCTTATATCAACAGAGACGCCAGACGCGCGTGACGCAGCCGCGACGCGACAGCCGCGTTTCTGAAACTGTCAAACAACAGCAGCGACGGTTCCGTCCCGAGATAATGGAGGCAATCCAATCAGAAGTCAGGAAGCTTATTGACTCCGGCTTTATCAGGGAGGAACAGCATCCCGACTGGGTAGCCAACATCGTCCCCGTCGCCAAGAAGAACGGGAAGATCGGATCTGCATCGACTTCCGTGATCTAAACGAGGCCTGCCCCAAAGACGAATTCCCATTGTCAATCACAGATGTCATGATTGACAATACTTGTGGATTCGAGCGAATGTCCTTTATGGACGGGTTCTCAGGATATAATCAAATCAAGATGTATCCCGATGACGAAAAGCACACCTCCTTCAGGACACTTTAGGGGTATATTGCTACACGTCATGCCCTTCGGTCTGAAAAAATACGGGGGCAACCTACCAAAGGGCCATGAATGCCATTTTCCATCGGCAGATACGCAAAACGGTGGAATGTTATGTCGACGACATCGCGGTGAAAAGCCGCATAAAGGTGATCACATAGCAGACCTGAGGGTGGTCTTCGACATCATGCGGGCTCATCAATTGAAGATGAAACACCACCAAGTCCTTCCTGGGGGTAGCCCAGTGGCAAATTCCTAGGGTTTGTTGTGACTTCCACAGGAATCCATTTGGATCCGGAGAAAGTCCGTGCTATCCAAGAGATGCAACCCCCCAGAAGCCTCAAGGAGCTCAGAGGATTACAAGGACGATTGGCATACATCCGCAGATTCATTTCAAATCTCTCCGGGAGATGCAAACCCTTCGCTAAGCTGATGAAGAAGGGCGTTTCGTTCATTTGGGACGACGCTTGCCAGCAAGCATTTGAGGAGATCAAGCACTACCTCACCCAACCACCAGTCCTGGCGGCTCCGGTATCCGGAAAGCCTTCCTGGTGTACGTCGATCAATGGATCATTCTTTGGGAGCTCTACTAGCTCAGAATGATGACCAGGGGCGAGAACAAGCAATCTACTACCTAAGTAGAACGATGATCGGAGCCGAACATCGGTACAACCCGATCGAGAAGGAATGTTTGGCACTGGTGTTCGCTATTCAGAAAATGCGACACTATCTGGGGGCCAAAACCATAAATGTCATATCCAAAGTCAACCCCCTGAGGTTACTCATGACAAAGCCTTCATCATTGAACGGCCGACTGGCGAAATGGGCTATATTGCTCTCTCAATACGAGATGCACTTCCTACCCCAAAAGCCATTAAAGGACAAGCGGTGGCGGACTCTTAGCCGAACACCCAGATCCGAGGGCAGCTAAACTCTACGAGGATCTCCCAGACGAGGTCGCCGAAGCCTGCCTGACCCAGACATTGTTCGAAGGACAAGTATGGCAACTTTTCTTCGATGGTGCATCAAGAAACAAGCCCTAAGGGACACGCAGTTGCGGGGGTAGGAGTAGTACTCGTCTCCCCACAAAATTATGTGATTCCCCGAGCTATCTCGTTAACCGAGCCCTGCTCCAAACAATGTGGCGGAATAACAACGCTCTTTTGATTGGGATGCAATTCGCCGATGAGATTGGCGTTAAAAAATCTCGAGGCGTACGGTGACTCCAAACTCATCGTCAAGCCAGGTTCGCGGAGAGTATGAGGTCAGGGCATGAAGATCTAGTACCCTACTACAACGCGACAATCCACATGGCCGAGAGGTTTTCAAACTTCTACACTCGACCATGTACCGCGCAAGCAAAATGCGCATGCAGATGCACTTGCATCCCTTGCTGCCTCCTTAGCTCTTCAGCTGGAGCAATGGAGAAGATATTCGTCTATAGCCACGACCTATACTGCCCAAAAAGTCCCCTCGGAGACTACCAGAGGTCAACGGGAGATCGTCGCGGTAAGGAAACACTTGAAGTGTCAACCGATCCAGAGCTTACTTAAAGACTGGCGATTCCCCTACATTGATTTGTCTTGTATGGCATCTTGCCCAAAGACACCAGGGAGGCGGAGTGCCATCCGAAGGAAAGCCTCCAAATCTCTACTACAATGCGATTTCGCGAACATTGTATCGTAGATCGCATGACGGGATCCTGCTCCGGTGCCTCTCATCAAAAGAAGCCCACGAAGTGTTGAAAGAAGCCCACGATGGTACGTGTGGAGCTCATCAACCTGGCCCGAAGCTGGCAAACCGACTCCAAAGATTGGGTTACTACTGGCCCAAGATGGTTGACGATGCTGTTGCCTATGCCAAAAGATGTCACGCCTGTCAAATACATGGCGATTTCATCCATCAAGCACCAGGATACCTCCACTCTACGACCTCTACCTGGCCGTTCGAAATGTGGGGATGGACGTGGTTGGTCCTATCAGCCCACCATCATCAAAGGGACATCGGTTCATCCTAGCGATAACCGATTACTTCTCAAAGTGGGCCGAAGCTATCCCTTGAAAGAGGTGAAATCTTCTAACGTGATCAAGTTCGTGAAACATCACGTTATTTACCGCTTCGGTGTGCCTCGGCGGATTGTCCATGACAATGGACCCCAGTTCATCAGCCAGGCTTTTCAGAGATTCTGCGCCAAGTTTAGAATCCAGAGTGTGTCATCAACGGCATACTATCCGCCCGCTAACGGCCTCGCAGAAGCTTTCAATAAGACTATTGGCAAGCTTCTCAAGAAATTCGTCTCGAAAAGTCAACGGGACTGGGACGATAAGTTGGGCGAATGCTTATGGGCCTATCGCACGACTGTGCGAACCCCAACTAAAGCCACGCCATTTTCCTTGGTGTACGGATGCGAAGCCGTCCTTCCACTGGAAATCCAAATTCCATCTCTTCGCGTCGCCTTGACAGCGGAAATGACAACAGAGGAGAAGCATCGACAGCGACTCCAAGAATTGGAAGCCTTGGACGACAAGCGTCTGCAGGCCCAACAACAAATCTAGCTTTACCAAGCTCGTATCACCAGAGCCTTCAACAAGAAAGTCAAATCCCGAACTTTCAAGAAAGGCGACCTCGTCTTAGCCGTCCGAAGACCCATGGTCATGACGCACAAGACGAAAGGAAAATTCCAACCCAAATGGGAAGGACCGTTTGTAGTAGAGTCAGTCTACTCAAATGGATCGTATCGCCTCATAACCTCAAATGGTGATACACTCATGATGCCAATCAATGGCAAATCCTGAAGAAATACTATCCCTAGATGGCTTTCTTCCACCGATCAAGTTAAAAATACACCTCTGATCGGAAACATCCAACGCCTCCGACGGCTAAGGATAGAGGAAAATGGTGGCTTTTAAGTCCAACATAAGTCTTCGACAACTCATCATGCTGAGGGGAAGAGCATGGCTAGCCCAACTCAAACGGTAGTGGTAAAGGCATGTCAAACCCGTTGACAGCTGAGGATTTGCTAAAAATCCTAAGGACACGTTCCCATTTGATCCGACGCCTCCGACGGCTAAGGATAGAGGAAAATGTTGGCTTTTAAGTCCAACATAAGTCTTCGACAACTCATCATGCTGAGGGGAATAGCATGGCTAGCCCAACCCAAACGGTAGTTGGTAAAGGCACCTCAAATCCGTTGATAGCTGAGGGTTTGCTAAAAATCCTAAGTGGACTTGATTCCACTCTTCCCTCCAAAAATCCCTTACCAATTCTCATCCATAGAATGGTAGGACCACAAAATGCAATCATTACCATGTTAACACTATACCTCTTGGTAATGAATACTCTTTGTCGAGTACAAACCTGGCTTGTTAACTCTGCATAGAGTAACAAACTCTCAAATTTGCCAAGTTAACACTATACCTCTGGCACTTCAAATTCCGCTTGTCAATTCTCATCAATAGAATGACAGGTCCTCAAATGCTCCTATCGCAAGCAAATTCTTGTCAAGTTAATATCACACCTCTGACAAAACTACTGTTTAAAGTTAACATTACACCTCTAAGCGGTACTTCGAGTGCCTGTCAAGTTAATATCACACCTCTGACAGTCACTTTCTTCAGACTTCCATATCGAAGCTGAGATGAACGATGCCAAGTTAACACTACACTTCCAGCATCCGAGTCATTGCTAAGTTCAACAATACACCTATGGCTATGACCTTTCCTCGACTTCCTTGTCCAAGCCGAGATGAACGATGCCAAGTTAACACTACACTTCTAGCATCCGAGTCATTGCTAAGTTCAACAATACACCTATGGCTATGACCTTTCCTGACTTCTTTAAGCCGAGACGACTAATGCCAAGTTCAACATTACACCTCTAGCATTACTATCACTGTTAAGTTAAACATCACACCTATGACAGTGACACCTCAGTTTCCCAAATAAAACTGAGATGCTGATGAGTTAGGTTAATATCACACCTCTAACTCACGTCCTTATCAAGTTAATATTACACTTCTGACAAGACTACTTCTAAACCGTTAAGTTAATATCACACCTCTAGCGGTTAAAAATCTTACTAGATTCCCCACGAGTCTAGTTTCATTTGATATTCTCCCCAACCGACTATCAAATTCATTTGGGAGGCATTGTTGGTTAACATTACACCGATAAACAATGCTTCTATCAAAATCCCCAGCTGATCTTAAATCAAGTAATCCCAAATCCTTGATAAAAGTTCACTTTCTCTGGGGGTACGCACTCCACCTGTCACTTTCTTTTATAAAGTGGCGGGTCCACCAAAATCATTCTTTTGCTTCTAAAACAAAACGTTCAAGACAACAGAAAGAGGCAAAAAGAAAAGTGTCACTTTTATTCATATCCAAACACATGAAAGTGATACAAAACGCTCTCTTATACAATAAGATTGAGTGTTACAATTAAGGAGTACAAAGAAGTCCCTCTCCCTCTCTGAGGCCGTACTCACTCCTTGAAGCCGCATCTGATCCTAAGTGCATGATGTCCGAAGAAGTGGCGACTGTTGGAACGGTTGCACTTTGATGCATGACGCCAACTTCGAAAGCGCCCTAGCTGACTAAGCCAAGAGCAATGGTGTTCTTGAGGTCCGGTGGCAACAGAAGGTCCTGCAACCCTTCGTTCAGGCGCGTCTCTTTCCCTAGCAGATCATCCAACAAACATGGAGTCACTCTTGGGGTGAGAGAGGAAGTTTCGGAGTCATCACAAAGGATGCCACCCTCCACTCGGTCCAGCGGCAGCAGAGAGTCCTGCATTCATCACCATCCCTTTCCCCAGCAGGCCATCCAACGGAATGTCCTTGATGTCACTTCTGGAGTTGGGAGAGGAAGAGGATCTTTTCCGCCACCGTAACCGCCGACCACCCTCGCCGATACTCGGCCTATCCATCTCTTGCACCAGATCTGAAGAGACCTTGGCGAGGGTTGGGTCCTCGTCAGAGATATAATTTAATCTCTCACAAACGACGAGGACCATAATTTAATCTCTCACAAACGAACGTGGAGCAAGTTCGCCAGCCGGTATATTCTTTCTGGGGCCCAGCAAACCTGAAAAAGGACAAGCAAGCCTACCTGCAAAGAATAAGCAAGAGAGTCAGAAAATCTGGAACTCAGTACATTTTTATAAAGGAAACTGAGTAACAGAACGCGGCAGCCATTCAAGACTTCAGACGCGGGAATGACCCGCACAGGCAAACAGACGCAAGTCAAACTGCGCCACGCATAGGATTCAAACGCGGCCTCAGTTTGTACCCGCGCCTAATGCACCAGACGCAAAGAATTTCAGAACGCCAAAAATTGCCATCTCTCTGTTGGGTGAACAGGAGTTGCAAGATTCAGGTCTGAAACGCGCCAAGGCAGTAAAACACAATGGGCAAAGCCAGCGTCAAGCGCCTGCATTCAGAGAAGTCAAGTCACTGGCACAAATTCCAGAGGAGGAATGCACCGGGACTTCATTCAGATCATCATACCGAAGTTCAGGCTATACACATCATCGGGGGACATACCAGCAGAGACCTCTGGCCAGAGTTGGCCTCTCTGCACCCAAACGCAGGCGTCCAAGATGATCCGAGAGGGGGTTCTTCTTGAAGAGACCAAACCGAAGCGTGAGAGCTCTGGGTCATCTTCATCCTCGGAATTACCTTCGTCCATGGAGACGAAGTCCCTATCAAGAAACTCTTTTCTGAAGAAGGTGGGATTTCTCAGAGCAATCCAAAGAGAAATAATCCAAGCTTGGATTATAGAAGGGGAGCGCACCCTATTTATAGGCAGGCCCTAATAACTGCCATTAATGAGGCGTTAATTGGAACCGCCACGCACGATTGTCAAAGCCCAGTGAAGGATTGACGCGTGGAACGCCGCTTTGGGAACCGTCGCAAGCGCCGTTTTCAACCGCCCGCATCGGTTTTGCGTCCAAGGGCAGTAACTCCTGAGTCCAATAAGGAGTTGACGCGTGGATAACTGCCTTGGGAATCAACGGATGACTCGGAATCCCAATCGACAGTGAAGACCTGACGAGCAAAGATCTCCTAAAATCTTGAGTCAGATCACATTAGACGCAGGTGGGAAAGCCGTGTCCCTTCAGCAGACAAGGCTGCATCTCTTGCGTCTGCCCGATCCGCGCAAGACAGATTTGCGTTATTCAGAGCTGCGTCTCACCTTGTGATTGACGCTGCGTCTCAGGGACTGAGCCGCGTCTTACT
This sequence comes from Agave tequilana, assembly GCA_038442645.1. Taxonomy (NCBI): domain Eukaryota; kingdom Viridiplantae; phylum Streptophyta; class Magnoliopsida; order Asparagales; family Asparagaceae; genus Agave; species Agave tequilana. The sequence continues at coordinate 9,820 of JAVJIF010008387.1, forward strand.
TTACGGATCAATGCCGCGTCTCATCTTTTGATTGACGCCGCATCTCATCAAGAAGACCGCGTTCCGATTTGTGATTGACGCCGCGTCTCATCAAAAGGACTTAGTAGAATCTAAGTTCTTATGAAATGATGACCGCGTCTCACTTTATGATTGACGCTGCGTCTCAGTAAAAGGACTTAGTGAAATCTAAGTTCCGGTAGACTGATGACCGCGTCTCACCCTGTGGGATTAATGCCGCGTCTCGCCAAGACCGCGTCTCATTAAAAGAACTTAGTCCTACCTAAGTTCAGTAATCACGACTAGTGATCAAGAGTTGGACTCATCCACAACAGGACAAAGAAATTGGGGCAAAAGCTCTAAAGAAAACTTCTATTATATCAAGAAATGATAGAAGTGGATACAAACACTCTTAATAAATAGAGTGTCCCTTTTCTTTACAAAAAAAAAAAAGAAGAAAAGAAGGCTAAATGTCCTGGTTCGCCAAGGAACGGATTTGTTCCCTAAGGCGGTGAATCTCATGCTGGCGCGTCCTCTCAGCCTCCATGATAGCCCGGTCCCGCAGCTCCGCCTCAGATAAGAAACTTCTGGCAGCCAGCTGCATCCGCAGAGATTCCACCCTGGAAGATTGTAGGGATAGACTCTCTTCAGCACGCGCCGTAGCAGCCCGTTGCTCCTCAAGCTCCTTTTTGAGGGAAACAAGTTTCTCCTCATTTAGCGCAAGAACAGCTTCCGCCTTGGCGATAATGTCCCGAGTTCTGAGGATGACTTGCTCCGTGCTCTGCACACTGAGCTCAGATTCCCTCGAATCTCCGGCTAATTTTTGAAATTCAGCCTTGGAATATTCAAGGTCACGGACCCCGGCAGTGATCTGCGCCTCCGCCTCCTGTCGCTCCCGTTCCTGAGCAGCTAGGAGCCTAGTCAGGATGGCCTGGGCCTCACCGGAAGAACCAGCATCTTCCAAAGATTCCAGCTCCCGCAGGTTATCTCCAAGTTGCTCTACCACCTGCAGGCATGCTCTGGCAAGTGAAGGGCCTCCCGCCAATTCGACGCTCACGGCCATATTTTCAAGAAGCCTCTGGGCGAACTGGAAGGTGCTGTGTCCACGGAAGATGAGATCAATACATGATCCCATCGAGGTGAAGAATTGTTGCACCATCTGACGTGCCAGCTCCCCCATGTCTTCACCACCTAAGAAGCTTCCCGACCCTTTTTCTGTCACGGGATAAGGGATATAGGGCGGGTCTTCTCGCACAAGAGCCGTGCCGGCCGTCGATGTGGCAAGAGCAAGACTACCCACTGGCGCTTCCTGGAGCGCCGCCTTTGCAGGAGCCTCCACGACCAAGGAAGGAGTTGTAAGCACAACCTCTTCAGAAACTTCCACCGAGGATTGAGCTGTGTGGCCTTCTGGAAGGGTGCCGATCGTCAGACTCCCCACCTGAGCCCCCTCAGTCAGAGCTGCCTTACTAGGTTCGAGGTCCAGAGGCGTCGAGTCCTGTAGAATGGGAGTCTCCCCAGCTTCAGCAGTAGCCTTCTCCACCGGCGGAGTGAAAGCCTCCTCAGCCTCAATGGTTGTTTCCCCTCCTGGCAAAGGGGAAGGCTCCCCAACTTCAACAGCTACCCCTCCGAGGTTATCTCAGCAACCGAAGCCTCAATCCCCTTGGGCTGGGTCAACACTGTTTCCATCGCCTCGACATGCGAGGAAGTTGTACATTCAGCAGGGATTATAGCCGGCGGTAACGCAGTCGATGATTCGCCCCCGTATATTTTCCCCTCCGAGATGCGTGAGAACTTACTCGGGTCAGGAAAAGCGGGTTCATGGCCGTAGTCGACTTTATCTTCAAAGTCGCTTTCCGTATCAGACGCGGAAGACGACAGTTCAACGCAAAGGTCCTCGGTGACCGGAGCCTTGCCACCAATCACCCCAGTGGTAGGACTAGGGTCGATTATCCGAGCGCTGGAGATGAAGACACTAGGAGGCCCTGACCGCTGTGCCTTGTCTCTCCCTTCACGAGCAGAAGAAGGCTCAGACCGAGCTGAGAACCCTGGAATTTGGACATTCCCTCCCACGAGCTGTACTTCCTCGTCAGCTATAGTGGGTTTGTCAACCAATTCGCCCTCTCCCGCAATCTTACAGGTCCCTCTGTGCGACCTAGGAGCACGGATTAAACCGGGGAGATTTTTATCCTCTGGCGGTTCCTCAACCATGATAAAGAGGTCTTCAGGACAGTCCTCAACTCCAGCAGAAATGCCTTCTGAGGGAGAGACTTCTGTTGCTAAATCCCTCCGAGCCCTCTTCGAAACAGGACCAGCAGTTGAGGCGGGACCCCGACGACGCTTACTCACCAATTCTTGAGCCTTGGCGGTAGGAGGCCCCTCCTGTGGCCCTAGCTTGGTTCTACTCCGGGTTACTCGGAGCTCCTCTCTTGAGCCTCCCTCAGCTTCTCTCTGAGATGCTCTCTCCAGCTCTTTCTGGACCTTTAAATACTGGGTGATCATGTGCGAGCATTTGTCAGACTCCGACTGTGTTTTGAGATAGGCATTAATGCCCTCAATACCCGTATACCCGGGGGCAAAATCCGGTGACTGGTTTACCCGAGAATACCAGGTGCAGAAAGTGAAGCTGGTAAGGTTCTTCGGCTCCTCGACGGGCAAACGGAAAGTTGCCTCTGTCCCCCCAGCCACGCTATAATACCAGGCTCGAGCACCTTCGCACAATTCCCATTGAAGGCAAGTTGTGTATTCGGATTGCCGACATAAAGCTGAGCATAGCCAAACTGTCGGGCAAAACGACTTGGCATATACGGTTCAATAGTGCAGGAAGTCCCTTGGCGAAACAGCACATATCCTGGTCGTATATTGATCAACCACCGGAAGACTCCCGCAGACAGTTGGGTGAGGTCATCCCGACCTATAGAATCAGTGAATTGCTCACAAAGGATGCACCAGGAATTCCACGAAAGCAGCGGTTGAGCTGGTAATTGGCGGCATTTGAGAGACGTCTCCGAATATAATATATATAGGTGTCACTCCAATCCGAGTCTTCCAGCCGCCTCACAAAAGGGACAGGACTCGTACTCCCACGCGCCGTTGTCATCAGAGAAGGGCAATGCATCACGTACCAGGCCATGAGATACGTGTAAGGCAACTCCATTCGGGGGTTGGGGCGCCTTGCCGTCGGGTTTCCCTCTGAGTCAACATACGGCTTGCCTTGAGAGTCGACAGTCCTTGGAGCCTCGCATAGTCTCTTGGCTAGCGCCCGCAACCCGCTCTGAATGCCAGCCGCCACGGCCGGAAGAAGGGCTATAGGACGGCCATGGGCCAGGAGCACTGCTGGGTACACCACGTCGGCAATAATGACTTCATGTGGCCGTGTAGGTACCACGCAACGCTTCAACCACAGCATCAAGAAGCCCGCCAACAGCGCTCGACTCGAGATAGAAGCCCGGGCCCGATGATGATAGCTTTCGAAAAGCATATCAGGTTCGAAGCCGTCCTCGTTCGACCCAGTGGTGTAAAAACCCTCAGAAGCTTGTGCAACCATGTCGTCAACTCCCTGTTCAGAGAGGGGAGCCAGTCGAGTTATCGAATGATCCTTCTTGCTGACATTGCTGAATAAGTAATTGGCCCAGGATAGATGCCTAACTCCATGCGTCCTCCAACCGGTTACCTGACCACAAATATGGAAGTGGCACATCACTTCCCAATAGGTCTCATACACCTCAGGGGAATCCTTCTTTATAAGGTCAAGCTCCCTAGCAGTCGGGACATATTCTTCATAAGGGAACTCCCCCATCACCAGCCCCGAGACCTCATGCAACTCATGCAGTGCAAGGCCCATTTCTCCAACCGGGATAAAGAATGTCCCCGTCTGAGGATTGTAGCGCTCCAAGATCCCGAAGAAGTTGTGAGAGCTCATTGGGATGCCCCATTGTACGGCCCTGACTGCTGAGTATAATCCCACGTGCTCAAGCAGATCTCCAAGATCGGAGAGGGCGAAACCCACCATCCTGCCCCACCAAGAATTCTCCGTGGAGTGGACCCATCCTGGCAAATGGAACTTGGCCGGATAATCACCCTCTGCTTCTATGAATGAGTTGAGGAAGGTGGTGGCAAGCTGCGGGATCTCTCCGACTGGAAGCTCAGACTTGCGTGACCCGGGAAACAAGCCGAGGACCGCCCAGTCATGGCAATCATGACGGTATACGTTCTGGGATTTGAAATTCCCAAGGGTAATCTCAGAGATATCCCGGGACACGTCCCACTTCATCTTCCGAAGGACGGACAGATGTTGGAGATAAGACAACGGGAGCATCCTCTCCATGGCTGGAAGGAAGTATCTCCTCTCCCCTATCTGACGGAGCCACCTGTAATTCCCGTCATACATTGGGTTGCCACCGTCGCTGACATGATCTCCAAAGAAGAAAGCAGGCTTCTCCAGCTTGATGTGGGTATCCGTTGCGAAGACTGCATCGGTCATGAGCACCCGAGAAGTCCTCTCATTAACATGGGCAATCATTTCCCTGCGAACTGGCGACCTGTCAGCAGTCACAGGTATGGTCCTTCGCAGTGCAAAAGTCAGACGGTGGTCGGCACCACCCACGCGGCCAAAATGGTGCATCTTGGCAAGTGAACCTGAAACATGCGGCACTGCAAAAGAAAAAGACACTTGGTCAGATACTTTGCCAAAAATAAGGGAAGACGCTAAGTGTTCATAATTCAAAACGCAGCCGAGACATTGGACGCAGGAGTTATCATCCGCGTCCAGACCTGCGAACTTGCACCAAAACGCAGAAGAGATACTGGACGCAGGAATTTTTTGAATCCGCGTCCAGACCTGCAAAGCTGCGTTCTGCAAACCAAGACTTATGAAAATTCGAAGTACTTGGACTCAAACGCCAGATTCTACAAAATCGGCGGTTGAAGACACAGAACGCAAGGATCAAATCCGCGTTCTGCAAACCAAGACTTGTGAAATTTCAAAGTGCTTGGACTCGGACGCCAGCGCCTGATGGCACAAAACGCGGCACAGAACGCATGGATCAAATCCGCGTTCTGCAAATCGCGTCCAGAGACCTTCACAATTAGAAATATTCTAAGTGAAGGACCCAGAGTGCAGAGTTCACCAGCGTCGGATCATCAGGCCCGCGCTCCGGTTATCATCTCAAGGACAGCGTCCGAGAATCAAACACGATCTTGTGTTAAAGGTCCTTAGGGTTCTATGAACATGTTTTAATGACGGAACCCACACCGAAGGTACATTTTTACCTCGGAAAACACCCTCCTGCGCAGAGGAAGCATCTCTCTCAGCCTCGGCGACGGTCGCCCTTGAGGTCGATGCAGTCGGTTTTGTCTTGGGAGCCATTGAAGATCAAGAAATCCGAGCGAGGAGATGAATAGTTGAACAGAGAAGGAAGTCCTTTTTCTCAGAGAATGCGTTCGTTCGGAGAAGAAGATACATCTCTCCAACTGTTGCCTTTTATAGGCACGGAGATTCGCGAAGATACGCAGCGTTTGGCCCAATAAACGCTGCAGCGAATCGCTGCCTGACGCGTGGAGCCAAATCATTGTTTAAACAGGGAAGATCATGCGTCGCGACCCCGCCACAAGTCAGAAGTTGACACGTGGAGCAGTTCATTTAATGAACCGGGGGATCCGCGTGCCAAAAGGCGAAATCTCGCCGTTTCCCCAGGCCAGCTGGCGGCGTAATCATGACATGGCACAGGTGCGCGTCCCAAAGTACGCGGCTCTTCGGTGGACATGCCCCGTCAGCATCATCATAAATGCACCCAGAAAATCGCGTCTGCATTTCAAGTCCGCGTCCCCTCAAACAGGCCAAACATCGCGTCTCGCTAAGAAGTCGCGTCTTTAAAGCAGTCTCTGCTTTTTCAAAAGGGAACCTGCGTCCAGTCTCCTGCTTCTGCAAGTCAGTTCAACAGTACACTGACGCAAACAGACAACCAACCACTCCCGGCCAAAAGCGCACCCGTGACAGACTAAAAGCAATCGGGGAGGTCTAGACTGTGTATCTAGACACTCAACACGATCAACTCTGACGGCTTCAAAGAGTTCAACAGTACACTCACGAAGACCAATTCCAGATAAGATCAAACCCGAAGCATCAACAGTCCAGTCATAAACGCGAACACGGCTAAGATCCAAAGTATTCCGAAATCCGTCCCATTCAACTGCGGAATATCAGAAACTTTGGAGGGGGTTCTGTAGGCTGTCTAAAAATGACTAACAGACCAGCCATTAAGGAAGCAGAGTCTCAAGCTCTAGACGCGAGGAATCGATGCTCGCGTCTCAGCATTAAGACGCGTTGGCTCTACACCCGCGTCTCAACGTTCAGACGCGTCGGCCCGAAGCCCGCGTCTCAGCATCAAGGCGCGTCGGCCCGACGCCCGCGCCTCAGCATCCAGACGTGAAGGCCTGAAGCCCGCGTCTCAAACTTCAAGGCGCGTTTGGCTCGACGCCCGCGTCTCAAACTTCAAGGCGCGTTTGGCCCAACACCCGCGTCTCAGTTGCAACTGCCCTGATTGTGGGGCCAGTCACCGCGCATGTAGCGGGTAGTGGCCCCTCATTCGGGAGCGTTTTCAGGAGGCACCTTCACCCCCTGAGACCCTATAAATAGTCTTGTTTGCTATGAGGAGGGGCGAAGATCGGAGTTTTGAAGGGAGAGAGCTTTGAGATAAGGCATCATCAAAATCGATCGAATCCAGGCAAGAGGATCATCAAGAGGGAAGCACGACTCTTCAGCGAGCTTACTGAGTACTAGCCGCTCTTCACCTACCTCCTCTTTGAGAGTTTTGGTAGACGGGGCTGAGTTACTCTTTCTACCGACCGAAGAGAAGACCCCCGACGGTCCAGGACGGTCATTGGTCAACGGAGAACAAGATTCACTCTCCATCGCCACACGAAGAACCCAGCTTTAAACAAAGGGAAGATTCAGACATCCTCCCTCCCTTGTAACTGGAAAAGAGGGAAGAGTAGTTCTTTTGGTTGTAATCGTTTCGCTTGAATCAAGGAAATCTTTACAGCTAAAACCACTTTCTCCGACCACTAAACTTTCCGGCCCCTACACTATCATCGTTTCATACTTAGTGATTGCTATTTTAACATCTATTGCATGATATATTGATATGCAAATGCCTTGTTACTATCATTACATGCCTAATAATTATTATCTTGCTTTCTAATACATGAATCATTATGCGAGTTGATATATGATATGCGAGAGATTTTCTAAATTAACATGTTATATGAATACTTGTCGACTGTTATTATAGTTTATTGAACTGGTATTATATTTGCATTGGATATGCCTATATACGCTCCCGCTTCGCTCAGCTTCGCATAGCTAATTAATAGATTAAATTATTGTTGTTATAGATATGGTTGTGTTATCACTTGACACCTGATCCCAACACTTGATATCTAACACCGGTACCTGATGTATTATCACCTGACACCTGAGACCTGACGCCTGACAATTGACAAGCTATCACTTGATTCTTGACATATGCTATCACCTGGTACCGACACATTTGACTTTATATTATGACACCTGATTGGATACTATTACACTTGACACCTGTATTATATTGCATATTCATGATTATCACTTTTACGGGGACTTGGCATGATTATTATACTGTTACCAGACATCTGGTACTCCTGAACTCCTGTACTATTGCATTCCTGAACCCCTGTAATAGGGAGACTCCTGACATTATGCTCTTGATATTATACTCCTGTTGATCCCTGTAATTGGATAACCATGGATATTGGATTACTGTGAATACCCCGTGGACATTATCACTAGACAATCTGTAATAATTGAACAACTTAAACCGAGACGGGGAAACTGATGGGTACCGATATAGCATCCGTGTTTATGGTGGCCATACAAATGTTGTACAACTAATTCCTGGGATTCGACCTAGAGGCCACCAGGTGTTTTTTGGGGTGTATTGGCACCCCTACTCGCCTGCCTCGGGTGTGCCGTAGTCCCCTGGGTATAATCCTTTAGGGAGCGGTGATACCCCATTTCTGTTCAGGCGTATACTAAGTCCTACGGACATATAGTAATACCCGGTACCCAGCGGTACATTTCGGCTCAGTACCGGGTACTCCTGGACCATTGTCCCAGGTATACACGGACCCATTCTAAACATGGTTCATCGATCCCCATCAGTTTTCAATAACCATCCTAGCTCAACTTGTATGCGGAGGTATATGGTATGGGACATATACCCAAACATACAAATTGGACGAGTCTTAATAATTAATAATAACATACTACTGACATCTGACTAGCGTCATACTTGATCTTTACTTGTGAGACTGGTGACCCATTATGTAACGGTCCCAGTCTTAGTATTTTCCATTATCACTATCATCACTGGTTATCCTTAATCTAAGGGTGGGACCTATCAGATACAACACTTAGATTTCGGCTAGCGTCAGCCTACTTATGGCTTCATAACATTCCGCGCAAAATGTATATATAACCTCGGCATGATTTATAGCAAGTTTCCAATAATAATTCAACAACCCGATATGGAAATCCATAAGCCTATGCAATTCTACTACATAAGCTTCATATCATTAATAAGATTCAAAGTCAAGTAGCTAATAACACAAGCATTATAATGTATTACAAAAGTTCATGGCAAGCATCAACATAGAAAGTTTTACATAGTGTTTCTTAAATAATATATACATAAGATGGAATATTCCAAAAGGTGAAAATGATCTCCTGCTCCCACCTATCCCGTATTTTGCCACGAAACGGGTCCTTTGCCTTTATCTAAACCTAAAGGTGATTGATATAACAGGGTGAGCTCAGCAACTCAGTGAGTAAAATAACAAATATATGCATAACCATTATGTATGTCTATTAGAATTTATTATAAAGGTAACAATTATAATTTGTACTATTTTTGTATATTTTTAGGTATTTGTTGAAAGTCTTAACCAAAACATAGTGATTGGTCTTTTTAGTTGACTTACCCTTCCTATAGTCGACTAATCCTGTTCCTAGTCGACTTGTCTTAAAGATATAGTTGACTAAGCACTGTTTAAAAAGATATCCACTCTCTATTGGCTGTCTGTAATTAAAACTAGTCGACTACCCTATCTTATATAGTCGACTAATCTTGGTACTAGTCGACTTATCACCATCTATAGTCGACTATGTCCTGACCAAAAGAAGATGTCCACTCTCTGTTTGTTATCTGTAACTAAAGATAGTCAACTATCCTATCTTATATAGTGACTAATATTGATTTTCAGAGACTGGCGTACTGGTATTTCACATCTATAGTTGACTTGGCCCATGGGTTATTCGACTTATCTAGTTAGAATTTGCCTATATCAGTCGACTCATCACAGAGTCTAATGTTAAAGAAATTTTTATAGTTTTAACATGCATTTTCTATTTTAACCATATACAGAATAAAATAATTTCAGTTTTATCATTTACACTCTTGTTAAACATGAAGTTGGACTCCCCTTCGGTCACCTCCGTTAAACCCAGTCCCTTCCTCCAATACGTTAATCAACATAATAATCTCCCCTTCGTTCACCTCTAGTTCAACCCGGTCCGTTCCTCCTATATGTTATTTAACGTAATATTCTCCCTTTCGGTCATCTCCGGTTAAACCCGGTCCCTTTCTCCAAATACGTAATAATTATAACTTTCATGTAATAATAACATACAAGGATTCATAAAGCAATATCAATATAAATAATTTCGTGATTGCTACTTTATATTATGCCAACATTATGGAAGTCATTAACATGTATAAGTAACAACTTGCTAAGTTAACAATATGCGAGTCTTTTCAAGATAACCACACTTTATATCATCTTAATTTATGCGTGGCCGTATATGCATAAGATCAAGTATTGTATTTATTCATAGAACTATTTCTTCTTAAGAGACATGTGTTTGACTATCATGTTTACACACAAATAAAGTTGTCAATCATGCACAATGGTAAGCATACATGAAAATAGCCACAACATGTTTACCATAAGATTGTCTATAATGCATACTTAAAATGTAGAAATCATACACATGTATTATCATTCATATCCACATCCACTTAAAATTAATCAATTCTACTTTACTTCAAATTTGACAACTACCTATTATTATTTTGGAGTTTGGATGTTATACTCACCCTTGAAGAGAATACTCCCGATTATTAAGCTTAGTTACTGGCTATATTAGAGTTTACAAGACCATAACAACATCATTAGTAGTTTATAGTTGAAAGAGTATAAGAGTAGTGTAATAGGCCTAAGAATTGCTTACATTCTTCAACCAAAATCACTCTCCTATCTTGCTAACCGAGGCCAAACTTGTCTTCAAGAATTATCCCTCTAAGGTGATGTTAGATCACCACTTCTCTATGCTCTAATAGGTCTTTGAAGGAGATAATATGGGTAAAAGAAGGCTTTTTAGCATAAAGAAAGGAAGGAAAAAAGAGTGAGTAAATGAGAGAGAGAGAGAGAGAGAGAGTGAATAGAAAATGGAGGGGGGAAATGAGCTGTTGCTGTTCTTCTCTTGGCCAGCTGCAAAAGGGAGGGAAGGGAAGAATTTTGGAGTTGGAAATGAAGAGAGAGAGAGAGAGAGAGAGAGTGTGTGTGTGTGTGTGTTGTCAAATGAGGATTTTCTCTCCATTTTTACTCTTTTATACCTCACTTCCTACAATGATATCATCTCAAGTGTCCCCCTAAAATCATTTCTCTACATCACTATCTTACTCCTATAGGTATGGCTCCATACTTCCCCTTCATGATGCATATGTACCCAACAAGCATGGTGGGTAGTATGGTAGGAAAAAGTCAAAGGTGCATGTGCATATATACACCTACATACATTTATACTAGTATATACATGGTATAAGATTTTAATGTAAATATCCTACATGGATTCTTGTCCCCACATTATTTCCCTAAGGCACCCAAGTGTATTAATTGGTGATTAATTAAGGCAAGTATTACACATTACATTATCCTGCTCACCACTAACATATGACATCTATGCTACTGTGTTGAATTACCTGACTTGCTTATTTTTGGGTTTCCATACCATTTTCTATGCATGTTTTTTGATTCAGATTTATTGATATACATGTATTTACTTAATTTCAGATTTGCTGTCATTTCTTTAATTTCCTTTATGTTACTTGTCATTACCTGTACCTGTATGCCTGGACCAAATCACTTGATCATGTACACGTGTGACTACTTAAGCACGGCAACTGGCTTTATCATATGCATTCGCCGGGTTACTTTCTGATAACTCTGGATCCTCATGTTCAGATCTTGGAGTTTGGACCGTGACGGCCTTACTGTAGTTGATCAGAGTGCGCAGCAGAAGTGTGGATTAGTGGTTGCCTGTCTGGACCCTCTTTCTTCCATCCTTTCCTTGATCGACTCACGAGATTCTCATCTTACTACTCGTGAGTACATTCTCGTATTTCATATTGTACATCCTACTTTTACGCTTCTTGGTGATCTTATATTCTTGAGATATTGTATCATACTCTGTGATAACTGTGTACTTGTGTTAGTATCGCTAGAATGTATATTATCACTGTGCTTCCGTACTCTGACTCTTGCCTGTACTGATGGTTAGCGTATATTCGTGAGGGAATTTCTGACATGCGTATATATATTGCAGTAATATCTCCATACCCGTAGGATCGGAGCGTTATATGATGGTATCAGAGCCTAGGCTCTCACATCTTCAATACAACTAGTCGGCAAATTAATGATAAAGAAATTTACAACTGAAATGCATGAGTCCTGGTTATACAATCCAACTAGAAGCACAAAGTTTTCCATTCCCTCTTGATCGCTTTCCCTTGATTCTTTAATCTCTTCCATCCTTCTTCATTTCCAGTTTCCATCGTCCTTATACCAACCAACATAAGATATGGATAAACTTGTAGGGTAGCGGCAAGACAAATATGGTTCACTCTCATTATGTTCTAGTATTCTTTGACTCTGGTACATCACATTGTCCTATATTGGATAGTTTTCGACCTCACATTCTATTCTTGTATACATCATGGGAATTAGTATAGAAATTGGAGTAGTCATCACTTATATAATCAGATAGACTGTATCATTACATGAGGAGTATCGGTATGAAACAATATTCCAGATTCAGGACTTCTGCCAGACGGAGTTATGGTATTTAGCGATCATGATTTCTTCTGCCATGTTCATGAAACTCGGGCATTCTCAGAACTGATATGCAGTCAGGTATTATTCAGAAGACAGCATTCGTGACTCATTTCAGTTATTATGAATTCTTGATCGTATTCTCAGAGCCACCAACTCCTGTAGTCTTTATATATTTGGTGGATCATAAGTTCCGCTATCCTCACCAAGCGAGGGTCGTGTTCTAGTCATGCGTGAACTTAACCAGATATGGGCTTCGCTGCACCCTGGTGCTTAGCATTTAGAGTTGTGTTACGTGCTGGCTTCACCGCGTGAGCTCCGCCAAGTGCGAGCCTCGCAGAACGTTAGCTCTGCTGCACCCTAATACTTAACGCCTGGGATGTGTTACACGATGGCCCACCTAGGCTTGGTTTTGTTAGTGGCTAGTCCCTTCAGTGCTTAGCACTCTAGCCCTTCCTCGGATTTCTCCCGCCTAGCGTGATTTCATGGATCCGCTGAACAGGGTTTTCTTGCTGTATCCAAGCTATCGTCATAATTCTTATGATCGATCCATTCGGCCAATCTTGCAGGGCCTAGATATCTTCTACATATTTCATCTGCAGTAGAATAATCATTCAGAAGTCAATATTCAGAATTCTCCATGGTTACTCTATATTCTTGGCACAGAATGCAACGCACAGTATTCAGAAATTCTTAATTATTGGTCTTCTTTATTTCTGCTTAGTATTATCAAGGTTTTCTTTACCTTTGGTATTCTGGTCTATTCTCAAAGAAGTAGTATGTACGCAACATCGGTAATTCTACTAAAGACTCTTCGTCAAGAACAGTTTTATGTCACACTGAGATTTTATATTATGGATTTCACCTCTATGGATTTCAGCACTATGGATTTCTAGAGATTTCATCAGCTTTGCTTCGCAGTCTGAAAGAATTATTATCGATTATCTCACCAAGTCAGTTCACTTTATATTATTCAGAATGGATCAGTCTTTTGAAGTTCTGGCCGTATTCTTTTATCAGCAGATATCAGGTCAGTATTATTATGGCACTTCAAAGGATATATATGGCAGAAGTGCAGTAATGTCTAACTCTTGAGTTTACCGCTCAGTCGACTTGTGAGAACGGCCCTCAGTTATTCATATCTTGATTGGTATAATCCTTGTTTCTATCTTTTCTGTATTCATCTTCCCCTTATCGAAATTTCGAGGACGAAATTTTGCAAGGTGGATGGAATGTAACATCCTGTTCTTGGACTACGTACTTAGATACGTATTCTGATTTTTTATCATATTTTTTGATTTATTTTTTGTATTTATTTTATAATTATTTGTGTGATTGTTTTGTATTGGATCCGGATTCGTGGACGGAGACAGTCCTAGTCTGAATCGGGAACCCGATACCTGCATACAGCCCGATTTGACCTTTCTACTAGTTCAATTTGACCGATTTCAGTTTCAAACACTGTTTTTAATATTTTAAAATTTTCATGATTTTCTAAAATTTTTCAGAATTATTTGCAAAATCTTCAAAACCGGTTTTGATCGGTGTCGCTGACCGGTTCTCAGATTTTTAGTTTCAAATGGAGCTAAATTTTTAGAAACAGATTTCACATTACTTCTTAAAATCTTATTTTTTAACTAAATACATTTTTGAGATTTTTTCTAAATTTATCGAAAATCTACCGATTTTGGTGTTGACGAGTATTAACTGAAGATTTCAGGATTTTAATTTGAAAAATAATTTAATTTCGCGAATTTGATTTCACCAAGCATCTTAAAATAATATTTTCAATTTTTAAAAATTTTTTAGAACGTTTCTGAAATAGTCAAATTTTACCCTATTATAATAATATATTTATATTAGTATTTCTCCTTTTTCTCTCTTCTTTTCTTCTTCTTCTTTGTTTGACTTTTTTCTGGTCCCTACGTGGCCACCTGCATACTATCAGCCCTCCATCACCCCATACCCTCTCACATCACATCTCTTTCTCTCTTTCTTTTTATCATTTCCTTTCTTTTATTTCTTCTCTCTCCCACTCCCATTCATCTTCTCTCCTCTCACCCCCTCATTCCTTTCCTCTCCCTCCTCCTTGGCCAATGGCAGTTAGGCCGTCGCCGCCGCCAGCGTGCCTTAGGCCGGCCAAGCCCCCTCCTCCACTTTCCCTATCTCTCCTCCTTTCTTCTCTTTCACTTTTTTTCTTCTCTTATCTTTAGCATCCCCACCACCACTAACTTCTTCCTGCAAACCCGTCACCACCTTCACCACTTCCACTACCATCTTTCCTTCCCTCCACCACCTCCTCTACTATAACACTACCACCTCCTCCTCCACTTCATTCCACCAACACCATCCACTCCATCACCAATCTCCACCATCATCACCAACTCACCACCACTTACATCACCACCACCACCACTCCATCATCCCCATCACCACCAACACCTTCACCATACACTTTCGTCTCCTCCTCATCACCATCAACTCCACCTTCAACATCTCCACCACCACCAACAAGTTCAACAACAACCAACAACAACAACAAACAAAACATCTTCACCATCACCCTCAACATCACCACCACCTCACCTCCACACGCCCCTCGTCACCGGCAGACCTGGCCGCCGGCCACCTAGGCCCGATGGCCACCGGCTAACTCCCCCTCTCTCCTCTTCTTTTTCCCTTCTTTCCTTCCTTCCTTCCTTTCTTTCTTTCTTTTCTTCTTTCTTTCTTTTCCCTTCTTTCCTCTTTTACCCCTTCTTTTCCCTCAAACTCTCTCCCTTTCCCCTCTACTATTTTCAGCATATTCTTTCTCTCTTTCTCTCTCTCCACCATCTTTCTCCCACTCTCTTTATCTCTCTCTCCATTTTCATTCTTCTCTCTCCTCTCTTTCCCTCTCTAATTCTCTTTAAAAATTATTAATAGTTATATATTTTAAGAATTATATTTATATATTTTAATATGAATTGGTGACGTGCACGTGTTTCTGGTGTCCTGAGATTTTACATCATTTTCTGATGATTTAGGCGAGTACATTTTCTGTGTTGCTTCATGCTTTGCTATCATCGTTTCCCACCTAGTGATTGCTATTTTAACGTCTATTTCATGAAATATTGATATGCGAATGCCTTGTTACCATCATTACATACCTAATAATTGTTATCCTGATTTCTAATACATAATGCGTCATTATGCGAGTTGATATATGATATGCGAGTGATTTTCTAAAATTAACATGTTATATGAATACTTGTCGACCGTGTTGACACTTTAAAAAAGACAAGATTCTTACTGGCCTGAACAATGTCTAAACTTGTTGACATTTACAAAAGACAAGTGACAGACAAGCTGACGACCAATACTGTACCCATCTCCGAGGGACAAAGCAGCAACTTGGACTCTACTGATCCAGTGAAGCAGACAGTGAGCCTAGATTATCTCTGAAGAGACCAAGCAGGTCTAAGATGCTAGGTTAGCTCAACACTTAGCATCACATGAGCCCAAGGGGATAGCCTCACCTGAGAGGCTAAATTTATTCAACTTCGCCTTGAAGCTATTCAAAGCTCTATCAGTGAGTTAACTTACAGCTTCGCCTGAAGCACTCAGTTAACTCCATAGAGAGTTAGCTTCGCTCGAAGCCACACACAACCGCGCAGAAGGATGTTCGGTAGCTTCGCCACAGATGTTATCTAGCTCTGTGTTGGCCCAAAGGCCTTCCACCCTAGTTTTGATGATGATTAACTCATGTAGTTATGTGTACTAATAATCTTGTAATTTTAGTTTCAGATCATTAATCAAGATATTAGTAGGTGATTAGCTTTGACAAGATGATTTGGAAGCTTTCACATGTTGATTCAAGAGCCCGAGCGTCAAAGATCATATATAGCACTTGCTCGGTGGATCAAAGAGTTTTGGATCGAGTCGGCTTGGAGACAAGAAGACATCGGTACCATAGTTTAGTTTTGTGTTTAGATCCAAATTGTAAAGATTAGAATAGTATGATATGCTCAAGTTCACAACACACACGTTTCATGTTTTGAATATTGGTTTTCGGTTTTTCCGTTTTTGGTTTAACCGATCTTGGTTTTCATGAATAGATAGATTTTATATCAAAACAAGTTTACATGGTTTAATGTATATTAGATTTGTTCTATATACATGCATACTTCAACTACTTAGACAAACTTACTTTGATATACCTATTCATGCGTTTTAGGTTTTGTGTTTTAACAAAACTCATTTTTGGAATTATAGACAAAAACTATGATATATATGTTTCATGTATATTGGATTTCTATCCATATGCATCATGCCTAAATGTTGTTTAAATATCATGTTTTTGTATTTGGATGAGTTTTGGACAAACCGTATTTTCTATTCAAAAATTCAAGTTTTAGAAAATATAGTTTTTGGTTTTTAGGAAATATGATAAGACACAAAAACAGTTTTAATTGCTTGATATTTGAGTCAAAACTTTTATTATATGTTTATATATCAATGCAATTTGTCAAAACTAATTTTGGGGATTTTTAAGTAGTTTACAAGAATTTATTGGATATTTAATCCCTTAGTTTTTCTGACCAGAACAGCCTCTGCCAGGCTAGGTCGGTCGACCCAAACGGTCGGCCGCACCAAGTAGCCGGTCGACCGTTCGGGTCGACCGACGTGCACGGATACGTGCACGCTGGCTGCCACAAGGTCCGGTCGACCGCATGGGCGACCGACTGTATGCAGGCTAGTCTCTGTTTGTTTCGGTCGACCGGGCGGTCGACCGGTAGCTGGCAACGGTCAAAATGTGACCGTTGGACGGTCGATCGGCCGGTCGACCGGAAGGTCATTTCTGGCAGTTTCTGCTGTCAACGGCTATATTTTTCTGGGGGCTATAAATACCCCATTAATAGCCTGTTTCTCCAAGATTTTTTTTGTGCGAATTTTTCCTTACTCTCTGGTGTTTTCACAGCAATCAAAAGAGGTTTTTGGATTCAAATTGAACAATCTATTTGGTGTTTTTGCTAGGGTTTGGAATATCAAAGAAAAGGGTTTTTGGGAAAAAGATTTTGATTGAACTTCTATATCTTGGTTTCAGTTTTTCCCAAGAATTTTTCTTTGTGATGTTGATTTCCATTCCATTGGTTTTCTCCACACTTGAGCAACATCTACTTTCTTATTCTATAGGATCCTTGTGTGGGAGAAAGAAATTGTTTGTGGTTGTTGTTTAGACCACCAAGTTGTAAAACCCAATCTTTACTTGGCTTTGTGCCTTGGGTTGTATCCCTCAAGTTGTGAGGTGATCCTTGTGTTTGCTTTGTGCTAATCCCTCGGGTTGTGAGGTGATTGTTTTATTGGATTGGAGCTTGCCTCAAGGAGGAGGTTGTGGTTGTAAAGAGAGGAGTTGGGTACTCCTTGTGGGAGTTCTTTGTGGACTAGCTAGTGGATTAGAAATCCTTCGTGTGTCGAAGGCGGGGATGTAGAGCTGAGTGCTCGAACCTCGAAACATATCTTATTGTTTGCGCTTGATCCATTGACTCTCTCTATCTCTCTATTTACTTTGTGCCTTGCAACTATTCATATTGTGCATTCATAATTGCTTGGCTTGGTTGTGTGTGCATCACTTGTTGATTGCACTTGAGTGTATTGCATTAAGTTTTTAAATTCCGCATTGAGTTCATAGATTAGCTATATCACCTATTCACCCCCCTCTAGGTGATTTTTCAATTGGTATCAGAGCCTCCGCTCCTGATATTTAGGTTTAACCACCTAGGAGTGAGATCTTGGTTTGCTAATCTTCATTTGCATTGCTCATTTGCACACATATAGTTGCACTCATGGCTAGCTCTCCTATGTTTGACTTTACTAGACATGATATTTGGATAGCCAAGATGAGTAGTCATTTAAAAGGTCTAGGACATCTAGTTTACCAAGCCTCTACACTAGAATCCTTCCCAAATAGTAGCAAGCATAAAAAGGCAAATGCATTAGCCCTTAAGACACTTAGAGCATCTCTCAATGAAAATTTATTACATGTTTTTGATCACTATGACTCGGCTTTTGCAGTTTGGAGTATATTGACGTCTCCTGAGCTACCCGTGATCATCAACAAGTTGAGGAGATCTAGGAGAGACAAGTCCGACGAGCATTGCATCATGGTCCAAGGGAAAAACTTTCTTGAGGTACAATCGGATTCTCAACTAGATGATTGCTCTAATTCCTATTGTGATGGTTGTTTAGAAGCTCAAACCTTAAATATGGAACTTGCCACAAAGCTTGAAAATTTCTTAGAAAAACACAAACTTTTGAAAGAGGATAATCTTGTTTTGAAAAATGAATTAAAGGATTTGTGTTCTAATTTTGAATTGGTTTTGCAAGAGAAGGAAGAGATTACTAGTGAACGTGACTCACTAAGATCTCAACTAGACCTTACCCTTAATGAGATTGATGTTTTAAAAAGCAAAAATGATTGTGATGATGTTGTGAAAAACAATGAGGTTTTATCTTCAAAATTGGAATTTGTTTTAAAAGATAACCTTTTTTTGAAAAATGAAATTGATTTCATTACAAAAGAATTAGATTTAGTTTTAAAGAAAAATGAATCTTTGAAAATTGATATATATTCTCATGTTTGTCATGCTAGTATAGCTTCTTGTTCTATTACTCCTATTGCATGCTCCACTTTATCTTCAAGTATTGAAAAAGATATAAATGTTTTGAAGAAAAGTGTTGAATGTTTGGGCTCCACTTTGAGCCAATGTACATTGAATCATACACGCTTGGTTCGAAAGAAACAAGTTTCATCTTTACATGTACACCCATCACGGCATACACATGCTCATCACGGACACAACCATAACATGTATGCTCATGTGTACACATGTACACCTTGTGGTCGAAAAGGCCATCTTGCTAGATTTTGCTATGATCGTTTACATAATGAAAATTTAGCATGTAATCTTGTTTGGGTTAGAAAAGAAACTAACCCCTATGGACCCAAAAGAAAATGGGTACCAAAAACCACCTCCTTGACTTTTGATATAGGTGGGAGCTCTCGCATCACGTGAGAGTATTGGTGCCTTGAGATGGATGCGTTCTAAGCTTAAAAGAGAACCATTTAGATGCTTCACTCTCAAGGGGATTTGGTAGGAGAACCACCGTGGTTTGGAGAACTAGAGATGCACCTTCATCGGTTTTGATATCATTCTCTAACTCCCATTTTTATTTGCATGCTTTTCATGTTCATCTATTCATAGCATGTCTTGTTTTATTGTTCATTATGCTTATGTCATGTCGATTAGATTAGTGTTATACATGTTTAGTTACTTGAGCACCCATGTTTTATATGAATCTATATTCAGTGTTCTCACCTTGTTTAAACTAACATGTATGCCCTAGATCTAATACACATGCATATGCATTATGACCATTTGGATGTTTATGATTGTATGATTTTTGTTTTAATAATTGATGTTTTGATAAATAACATGTGTTGTAATAGCTAAACAATGGTGATGTGTTTTATGATTTCTGTTTTTGCCACATGTTTTGATGTTTATAGACTATTATATATTTCATGATTCTAATAGCATGTGGATTTTCTTCATGATCATTTTTATGATTTTCATGTTGATTCATATCCCGTTTTATGCTTCTTGATTTGAATATATGTTTAGATGTTAGTTTTCATGAAAACTAGGATTTATACTTGTACATATAGTGGGCCACAAATAAATCTTTATATATGTTTGTGCTTGGATGCTTATTTGTACCCATTAGATGTGCTAGTATAGTCTAGTTTTGATGATTCATGCATTTTAAAATTGTATTCCTATTTTAGATTTGTTTTATGTGTATGAGTTTTTCATTTCATGTATATGTTTATTTTGCCAAACTTTAAGATATACATGTATACCCTTTGAGTCATTTGCTTTTCATGCAAATCTATATATATAGACTCAATTGTGTTTAGGGATATGGATGTATACTTCTTGAGTTGACAAATCATACATATACCTTGAAATGAAATTTGTTTTAATGAAAATTTAGTTTTTCATGTTTCCATGTGTTTATGTTTAACTTCATGTATATGTCTATCTTGTCCAAACTATTGATTATACATGTACATCCTTGAGCCACGTGCCTTCATGCATATACTTTTGTGGACTCATTATGTTTAGAATATGTATGTATACTTTAGTTTTTACATGACATACATATGCCTTGAAGTTTAAATCGTTTTGATGATTTTCATGTTTTTAGGTAATTTCTATTGGTAATGAAAATCTAGTTTTTCATGTTTTCATGTTTTTCAAGGAATTTCATATGAGCTTAATTGAATATTTTCATGTTGATATGTGTCACATTTTACTTGTACACTCACTTTATTAGTTTACTCATGATTTATTTTCATGAGACTATGATATGGGCTTTATGGACTTTGAGTGTTTAGTGATCATGTGATTTACATGTGTTTCATGAAAAACAATTTTGTTTTATTCCTTACTTGAAGGATTTCGTATTTGTTTTTTAAAAAGTTTTTCCTATAACTTGTTCGTATTCTTCACTATGGTAGAGATTTTCAAACATACTACATTTTCAAATCTATTTTTGAAAACCCTACCTTCAATGGGAGGATGGATGGGAGATCATGTTCATGAATGCTTTATAATGAAAATCATTTAAAACTTGAACCATGATTGGGAGGTATAGTTATATGAGTTATACTTTGATATTATTGTTATTTCAATTGGTATCATTGAATTCTTTCAATTGGTATCAATTTTGACCATTTCTTGTATACTCATATATTTTGTATGCTTTCAATTCCAAGAATATCAATTCCTATTGGTATCTATCTTTCATACATATATATGTTTTATTTGTGCTTATTATATCCCTATATTTTTAAGCACAAAATCTTGTTTATGCTAGTGCTTGAGCTTCAATTTTGTTTCAATTGATTACTTTTAAATTGGTATCAAGCCTACGCATTATTTTAGTTTGTATTTCATAAAGGGGGAGAAAATTTGTATTTCATCTTTCAATTGGTATTTGTTTTCCACTCCCATACTTTATGATTGAAAATTTAAATTTGGTATCATATGTTCAAAATGAAAAATATTTACAATTGGTATCAAAATTTTTGTTTAGACAATCAAAATTTATTATGTTTAATTTCAATTGGTATCAAGATTTTCATGTGTTTTGCTTAAAATTGGTATCAATATTTTTTTCTGTTTATTCCTTTCAATTGGTATCAAGATGCTATTCTTTGACATATTTTCAATTGGTACCGTAATTGATTGTCACCCCTATTTGGTTTTGTTTTTGTTTTAGACAAAAAGGGGGAAAATATTATTTTTATTGATTCGTTGTTTCGAACAAAAAGGGGGAGAAAAATTTATTGATTTGGTTTTGCTTTTACCCCTTATTGAAGATTGATTCTTTGTATTAAAAAGAGAAAAGATTTTGTTTTGTTGTGGTTTTTACCCCTTTGTTGATGATTGACAAAAAGGGGGAGAATTATTTGAGAAAGATTTTGAGTTTATATATGCATGTTTATGTTTTGCATATATTAAGTTTAATTTAGTTTAATTTTAATTGATATCTAGAGCATGTTTTGTAATTGGTATCTAGAGCATGTTTTATTTTTAAATATTTCATTGGTATCTAGAACCTTTTATTGTTTATGCATTTCTATGCATTCATGTTTAAGAGCCTTCATTGCATATTCATTATGTTTATTTGGTTATGCATGAGTTAAGGGGAGCTTCTTTGAAGCTTGACTTTAATCCATGCATATATAACTCCATGAGTTTTGTCATCATCAAAAAGGGGGAGATTGTTGGCCCAAAGGCCTTCCACCCTAGTTTGATGATGATTAACTCATGTAGTTATGTGTACTAATAACCTTGTAATTTTAGTTTCAGATCATTAATCAAGATATTAGTAGGTGATTAGCTTCGACAAGATGATTTGGAAGCTTTCACATGTTGATTCAAGAGCCGAGCGTCAAAGATCATATATAGTACTTGCTCGGTGGATCAAAGAGTTTTGGATCGAGTCGGCTTGGAGACAAGAAGACATCGGTATCATAGTTTAGTTTTGTGTTTAGATCTAAATTGTAAAGATTAGAATAGTATGATATGTTCAAGTTCACAACACACACGTTTCATGTTTTGAATATTGGTTTTCAGTTTTTCCGTTTTTGGTTTAATCGATCTTGGTTTTTATGAATAGATAGATTTTATATCAAAACAAGTTTACATGGTTTAATGTATATTAGATTTGTTCTATATATATGCATGCTTCAACTACTTAGACAAACTTACTTTGATATATCTATTCATGTGTTTTAGGTTTTGTGTTTTAACAAAACTCATTTTTGGAATTATAGACAAAAACTATGATATATATGTTTCATGTATATTGGATTTCTATCCATATGCATCATGCCTAAATGTTCTTTAAATATCATGTTTTTGTATTTGGATGAGTTTTAGACAAACCATATTTTCTATTCAAAAATTCAAGTTTTAGAAAATACAGTTTTTGGTTTTTGAAAAATATGATAAGACACAAAAACAGTTTTAATTGCTTGATATTTGAGTCAAAACTTTTATCATATGTTTATATATCAATGCAATTTGTCAAAACTATTTTTGGGAATTTTTAAGTAGTTTACAAGAATTTATTGGATATTTAATCCCTTAGTTTTTCTGACCAGAACAGCCTCTGTCAGGCTAGGTCGGTCGACCCAAACGGTCGGCCGCACCAAGTAGCCAGTCGACCGTTCGGGTCGACCGACGTGCACGGATACGTGCACGCTGGCTGCCACATGGTCCGGTCGACCGCACGGGTGACCGACTGTATGCAGGCTAGTCTCTGTTTGTTTCGATCGACCGGGCGGTCGACCGGTAGCTGGCAACGGTCAAAATGTGACCGTTGGACGGTCGACCGGCCGGTCGACCGGAAGGTCATTTCTGGCAGTTTCTGCTGCCAACGGCTATATTTTTCTGGGGGCTATAAATACCCATTAATGGCCTGTTTTCTCCAAGATTTTTTTTTGTGCGAATTTTTCCTTACTCTCTGGTGTTTTCACAGCAATCAAAAGAAGTTTTTGGATTCAAATTGAACAATCTATTTGGTATTTTTGCTAGGGTTTGGAATATCAAAGAAAAGGGTTTTTGGGAAAAAGATTTTGATTGAACTTCTATATCTTGGTTTCAGTTTTTTCCAAGGATTTTTCTTTGTGATTTTGATTTTCATTCCATTGGTTTTCTCCACACTTGAGCAACATCTACTTTCTTATTCTATAGGATCCTTGTGTGGGAGAAAGAAATTGTTTGTGGTTGTTGTTTAGACCACCAAGTTGTAAAACCCAATCTTTGCTTGGCTTTGTGCCTTGGGTTGTATCCCTCAAGTTGTGAGGTGATCCTTGTGTTTGCTTTGTGCTAATCCCTCGGGTTGTGAGGTGATTGTTTTGTTGGATTGGAGCTTGCCTCAAGGAGGAGGTTGTGGTTGTAAAGAGAGGAGTTGGGTACTCCTTGTGAGAGTTCTTTGTGGACTAGCTAGTGGATTAGAAATCCTTCGTGTGTCGAAGGCGGGGATGTAGAGCTTGGTGCTCGAACCTCGAAACATATCTTATTGTTTGCGCTTGATCATTGACTCTCTCTCTATCTCTCTCTTTACTTTGTGCCTTGCAACTATTCATATTGTGCATTCATAATTGCTTGGCTTGGTTGTGTGTGCATCACTTGTTGATTGCACTTGAGTGTATTGCATTAAGTTTTTAAATTCCGCATTGAGTTCATAGATTAGCTATATCACCTATTCACCCCCCTCTAGGTGATTTTTCAATTGGTATCAGAGCCTCCGCTCCTGATATTTAGGTTTAACCACCTAGGAGTGAAATCTTGGTTTGCTAATCTTCATTTGCATTGCTCATTTGCACACATATAGTTGCACTCATGGCTAGCCCTCCTATGTTTGACTTTACTAGACATGATATTTGGATAGCCAAGATGAGTAGTCATTTAAAAGGTCTAGGACATCTAGTTTACCAAGCCTCTACACTAGAATCCTTCCCAAATAGTAGCAAGCATAAAAAGGCAAATGCATTAGCCCTTAAGACACTTAGAGCATCTCTCAATGAAAATTTATTATATGTTTTTGATCACTATGACTCGGCTTTTGCAGTTTGAAGTATATTGACGTCTCCCGAGCTACCCGTGATCATCAACAAGTTGAGGAGATCTAGGAGAGACAAGTCCGACGAGCATTGCCTCATGGTCCAAGGGAAAAACTCCCTTGAGGTACAATCGGATTCTCAACTAGATGATTGCTCTAGTTCCTATTGTGATGATTGTTTAGAAGCTCAAACCTTAAATATGGAACTTGCCACAAAGTTTGAAAATTTCTTGGAAAAACACAAACTTTTGAAAGAGGATAATCTTGTTTTGAAAAATGAATTAAAGGATTTGTGTTCTAATTTTGAATTGGTTTTGCAAGAGAAGGAAGAGATTACTAGTGAACGTGACTCACTAAGATCTCAACTAGACCTTGCCCTTAATGAGATTGATGTTTTAAAAAGCAAAAATGATTGTGATGATGTTGTGAAAAACAATGAGGTTTTATCTTCAAAATTGGAATTTATTTTAAAAGATAACCTTGTTTTGAAAAATGAAATTGATTTCATTACAAAAGAATTAGATTTAGTTTTAAAGAAAAATGAATCTTTAAAAATTGATATAGATTCTCATGTTTGTCATGCTAGTATAGCTTCTTGTTCTAGCACTCCTATTGCATGCTCCACTTTATCTTCAAGTATTGAAAAAGATATAAATGTTTTGAAGAAAAGTGTTGAATGTTTGGGCTTCACTTTGAGCCAATGTACATTGAATCATACACGCTTGAAAACCTTGGTTTGAAAGAAACAAGTTTCATCTTTACATTTACACCCATCACGGCATACACATGCTTATCACGGACACAACCATAACATGTATGCTCATGTGTACACATGTACACCTTGTAGTCGAAAAGGCCATCTTGCTAGATTTTTGCTATGATCGTTTACATAATGAAAATTTAGCATGTAATCTTGTTTGGGTTAGAAAAGAAACTAACCTCTATGGACCCAAAAGAAAATGGGTACCAAAAATCACCTCCTTGACTTTTGATATAGGTGGGAGCTCCGCATCACGTGAGAGTATTGATGTCTTGAGGTGTATGCGTTCTAAGCTTAAAAGAGAACCATTTGGATGCTTCACTCTCAAGGGGATTTGGTGGGAGAACCACCGTGGTTTGGAGAACTAGAGATGCACCTTCATCGGTTTTGGTATCATTCTCTAACTCCCATTTTTATTTGCATGCTTTTCATGTTCATCTATTCATAGCATGTCTTGTTTTATTGTTCATTATGCTTATGTCATGTCGATTAGATTAGTGTTATACATGTTTAGTTACTTGAGCACCCGCGGTGCTTATGCAGCTTAAACGCCCAAGGATATTCCCAAGGTTCTTAGCCGCGAAGGTAGAGCTGAAGCACTATTTAGTGTTAATCCCCTCTGTAGTGATAAAAGGAGCAGGACATCGTCCTATGCGCAATCCAACAGAGCCTCTGCGCTGGTTCGTTTAGGCCTAACTAAGTCAGACTTGCGGGAATTTTTGACAAACAAATGGAAGTCAGAATCTTTTCAAACTTCTCCCTCCTATTGCCAACAAGTGGGATGTCAGCTGGTGACGGTCCACTCAGTCCATTGCCGGCTAGGACCAATTCTCGCCACTCTCCCAGGCCGACGATCAATTTTTGATCGACTGTCGGTGCAGGCCCCGATGAAACATCACAAAAGGAGCGTAGCGCGAAATCTACCTCTGCATCCATTAACATGATCGGAAGAGGACGAGAGAGGCGTAGGGGCAGACAAGCGTCCCACGACACTCCCTACAGTTCCCCAGATCCGGATTATAACCCAGGCTTGGGCGAAGTCTTGGTACATGAAGAAGGTGTCTTCTGAAACACCAGATCTAGGGTTGCAATACCCTATAGTTATGAACAACCATCTTCCTTAACTGCAGTAATCTCACCAGAACCAATGAAAGGGTTAGACCAATGGTCTGATGAAGAAGACAAAGACAGTGAGTATGCCTCTTCGACGACAGTCACTAAGTGCGAAAAGATAGAATATCAGTGAATATGGCTGATAACGGTAATGATGACCTTTGTCGACGCTTGGAAGCTCAGGAGAAAACTTCCAAGACCCAGTAAGAAGCTTTGGACAATATTCAACAGATGCTCGTTCAATTCCTCAATAACCAGAATAATAATGATACCAGGAGTAACCATAATGAGGAAGAACATCTGAGCAATGAACAACCAAGGATGGAGAAGTCGAAGGAGGATTCTTCTTTGGACGCTGAAGTCCTTAAAGTCATCCAAGCTCAAATCGCATCCCTAGCTCAGAGGGATAAATTAAAGAAAGTAGGGGCAGTCCGTCCTTACCCCCTGGAGTGGGATTCCCGTACTATCCAAAGTTCAAACCACCAACGTTACATACGTACGATGGTAAAAGCTCGCCAAACCAACACATCTACTATTTCCGGTCTCAGACCGGTAATGTTTTTGACAATGATGCTATCATGCCTAGGCTGTTCATTGGCACCTTAAAGGGGGTAGCATTTGACTGGTTCCGAAGTCTCCCTCCGGGCTCCGTCAATTCCTGGATCGACCTGGAAACCCGATTCCTTTCTCGTTTCTATGAGGACGATACCGAGGTAACTATGGACAAACTCCTCTCTACCGTACAAAAGAAGGGAGAATCTGTCCGTGACTACATTGAGCTGTTCAAAAACTTGTCTTTGATATACCCAGAAATGCCATTACCCATGCTCTTACAGACGTGCAGGCACAACTTCTTAGACCAAGTAGAGGTTCGCATGAGGCTGTCAAAGCTCATACCTGGAAAGAACTGGTCGAACAAGCTGATATAGCCGAAAAGTCGGCTAAAAAGTTCGAACCATCTACCCCTAAAGGTAAATAGGATATGAATAATAAAGGACGTGGCGACATGACATAGTCTTCTCAAGCCAAAGGAAAAGAGACTATATCAGTAGAATTGTCAGGGGATGTTCAGTCGAAGGCCAAGAAGAGCAGCTTTAATAATCAGGAGTCTAAGTTTCCTTTGAAACAATACTCCTTTAAAGACGATCAGGTGGTCACAATATTTCATTTACTCTACAAAGGGAATAAATTGAAGCTGCCGGATGCTCGACGTCCCAATGAAATAGGACGCACGAACGATCCCAAATACTGTCTCTTCCACAGGATGATTCACCATCCTACTGACAAGTGCTTTGTCCTCAAGGACAGAATTCAAGCTTTGATCGACGCCGGAGTCCTGACACTGAAGTCAGAGTAAAAGAAAGTCACTGCAAATATGGTGACCCTCTAGTTCGGCAAAACCCAAAGGTCACAGTTCCTGACGGGACTTATCTAATCCCTGCACCACGGCTGGAAGTCAAACATCCTGCAGTTAAAACTCAAGATAATAGGGGTCTTGTTCCCTTGACACTGGAGACAGGGAAAATTATGTGGATACACCCAGACCTTGTCCAAGACAAACAATGGGATTCAAAGAAACCCAAATCGAAAGGCAAGTCTTGCAATGTCATCTCCATCCTGCTAGACGATGACAATCTTAGATCAGCTTCTCTCAGCGATTCTGAAGGGGAAAAGCAAACTTGCACGACGCAGGCTAATTTACCTCAGCCTACAGGTACTCGATCTGGAAAATCATACTTAAAACAGTATGAGAAAGCTACTGATGAGACACAACAGCAAACGACGTCAGTAAAGTATCAACACCCGCTTCAATTCCAACCAAGGGAAAGGAGAAGCCAAGGGAAGTCCGATTCGACCATGTCCTGAAGAAGCCTTCAGGCCCAGGGCTAAACACGCCCTTTCGTTTCAACATATTGGCCCAACTGGCTAATATCCCCACTCGTATTACTATACACGAGCTCCTTCGTCTCTCAAAAGAGATAAGAGAAGCACTCAGAGATGCGTTGGCTGATTCTGAATCATTCCTGATGTGTATGCCAGAAATTCCTAAAGATGACGCTCAATCTTGTTGCCCTGAATGCCATCATGTACAATCAAAAGTACCTGCTATTACCTTCACAGCGGAAGATATGCTTCTCAAGGATAACAAGCACGATCGACCTCTGTATTATACCGGATATATCGGTTCAACATGCATTGAAAGCGTACAGGTTGATCCGGAGTCTGCACTCAGCATTATCCCCAAAAGGCTCCTCTACTTTCTCGGTATACCACTATATAGGTTGTCCGCAACCACTATTATAATATACGGTTTTAATGCCGAGAGTAGTCATCCACTCGGGAAAATTCGACTCCGTTGCCGAATCAGGAGCCTGAAGTCAGAAGTGACGTGTTATGTCATTGACGCTGACACATCATACAACTTGCTATTAGGACGACCGTAGATTCACGCCAACTGGGTCGTTCCCTCCAGTCTGCACCAATGCTTCAAATATATTGAAGATGATGCAACAGTACGAACTGTCTTCGCTGAGAAGCAACCATTCAAAGGGGTGAAAAATTACTTTACTGATGCTCTCCCTATCAAGAGACCAGTGAAACATCAAAAGAATCATTGCGGGACGATGATGATAGTGGCAATGAGGCGGATTCAGAATCTGAAGCAGACATCCCAGCCATTTTAATTGGTGAACTAATTATAGCATGTCTTAATAATCCCCAATGTAACGCTCCTTCTGAAGATGAGGGCGAATGGGTAATTAATGATAATATTTCCTTTGATTATCTTGTGAGTATTGGGTTGTTTGAATCCATTACGGATAGCTCTCTGCACATACCTTTACACAGACCAAGTGCATCCGGCACACCCATGGAATCCATAGAAGGGGCCGTTTTAGTGATCCCTCCATCCAAAGGAGGTCAGTTACTAATAATATTCTGTAAAGCCCAACCACGAGGGTCCACAGCCACAGATTCAAATTCAGACTCAGACACCCCATAATTTTTTCATTATGCGCAACCAGCGCGTCATATGATGAAGAAAATGGGGTACAATGTAAAAATGGAGAGGGCCTGAATTTCAAAAAAGGAAGGCGTAGTTTGCTGCGTAACTTTATGCCAAAAGGGAAACCTGCAAATTACTATGATAACACACGCAGGGGTTGGGACACGTTACACCCACACCACCGGCAATGGTTCAATTCAGGGATGGCGAATCGATTCCATCACATCCTGCCTCTTCCTCTGAGTGGGACTCAGATGTCAGTGTGGGAATGATGTTTGAGAATCTCACTGTTAATATGACTTTAAGCAGTCAATTGGAGCCAGCGGAAGCTACTGATGAGGAACCATGGGTTCAACAATTGGATCTTCAATACGAAAAGCGATTCGAACTGCGCGAACCACCTACTGAAGACAAGGTGATGCAGGTCAACTTGGGTAGTCAAGATCACCCTAAACCCATCTTTATAAGTGAGAGCTTATCACTTATGGAAAAAGAAGAATTAATAATACTCGTAAAGGAGTATATAGACGTTTTCGCATGGAACTACGAGGACATGCCTAGACTTGATCCACAAGTAGCCATGCATCGTCTAAATATCAAACCTGACGCCAAGCCAGTCAAGCAGCAACAACGTCGGTTTCGCCCGAACATTATGGAGGCTATTGAAGCCGAAGTTCATAAGCTCATTGCATGTGGCTTCATATGGGAGAAACAACATCCATATTGGGTTGCTAATATCGTTCCCGTCCTCAAGAAAAATGGAAAAATATGGATCTGCATCGACTACCGTGATCTCAATACGGCTTGTCCTAAAGATGAATTCCCATTACCCATCACCGATGTCATGATTGACAACACCTGTGGATTTGAAAGAATGTCTTTTATGGACGGCTTTTCAGGGTACAATCAGATTAAGATGTATCCCGATGACGAGAAGTATACTTCGTTCCGAACACCATTGGGGGTATACTACTACACTGTGATGCCCTTCGGACTGAAGAACGCCGGAGCAACCTATCAGCGGGCAATGAACACAACTTTTCGCGATCATCTTCAAAAAATGATAGAATGCTATGTCGACGATATTGATGTAAAAAGCCTAATAAGAATGACCATCTTCGTGACTTGAGAACCATATTCGACATAATGCGGGCTCATCAGCTGAAGATGAATCCGACAAAATTCTTCTTGGGAGTTTCGAGTGGCAAGTTCCTTGGGTTTATTGTTACATCAAAAGGAATTCATCTTGACCCGGATAAAGTCAAAGCCATTCAGGATATGCATCCACCGAGGAATCTCAAAGAGCTTAGAAGCTTGCAAGGTAGACTGGCTTATATTAGAAGATGTTGGCCCAAGGTTACAATCACCCGTTTTAGTGTGTTTTGATGATCACAAAACATATATAGTTATTTGTACTAATCATGTTTGTGGTTTTAGTGTGTTTCAGGGTTCTAATGATTCTAGGAGCATTCTTCCCTAAAGGAAGGTGTTTTTGACTCAAGTCACCTCATTTCGGGCTCAAGTATCAAGCTTTGCAAGATCACATATGGAGAAGCCCACTTGAAGACCTTATAGTCAATTAGAACCAATGTAAGAAATAGTTTGTTAAAGTTTGAGGTTGTAGAATGTTGGCTCTAGGACGCACACACACATTTTTCCAAAACTACAGTTTTTAGTTTTGTTTAAAGTTCATGCCTTGGTCTCTATACATGATTCAATGTTTACAAATTTTATATCTTATTTATATCATGTATTTCTATCTTTCCAGCATGATACTTAGTAAAATTTTCCTACAAAAATTATTCTGAAAATTTTCAAAGTCCAAAAATGCCTCTCTATTTTCTGTTTC
Organism: Agave tequilana; assembly: GCA_038442645.1. NCBI lineage: Eukaryota > Viridiplantae > Streptophyta > Magnoliopsida > Asparagales > Asparagaceae > Agave > Agave tequilana. Next base: position 40,924 of record JAVJIF010008387.1, read on the forward strand.
AGGCTGGACCGGCCGACCGCACCGGTCGACCGGATCCTGTGTCAGGACGTGCACGATTGTGCACGTCCGACGGCCGACCGACCGGGCGACCGACAGAAAACAGATTGCTCACTGTTTTTTGTCGGGCGGCTGACCGGTCGACCGAGCCCCTTCGGCTATATGCCAACGGCTCTTTCGGTCGACCGGCCGGTTGACCGATAGACTGTCAGGAGCCCCAACAGCTCTTTCCTCTTTGGTGATTTTCTAAAAAACTGTTTTTGTTACTTTTTGTTTGGCAGAATTTTCTGATCTTTTGGGGACTAATTTTGGACCATATAAACTTAATTAAATCTTGTTTTAATCCCTCCTCTCCCTATAAATAGAGAGGGTTGGTCTCTTGCTAAAACACCAAGAAAAATCCCTAGTTTATAAGTTTTCAAAAGAAAGAAAAAGTTTCAAAGCTCTCAAAATTCTCTCTTGCATTCTTGGCTTTTGTTTTCAGTTGTGTTCTCAAGCAAGTTTCATCTACAACTGAGTTTGTTTTTCTCACTACACTTCTAGAGCCAAAATTCCCATCCTCATTCTATAAGGAAGTTGTAAAGAGAAAGTTTGTAAGAAGTTTGTGATCCTTTTGGTGATCACTTGGCTACTTGTTCCTTCTTCTTGTTCTTGTTGAGATACCTCTTCGGTAGAGGTTTGTAAGTGGTGGAGTTCGGTACTCCCGTCTTCGGTAGACCTTGTTAAGTCCTCGGTGGATAGTGGAAACCCTTCACGGCGGTGAAGGCGGGGAGTAGAGCGGTGGCTCGAACCTCGAAACAAATACTTTGTGTTTGCGATTGATTTTCTCTTTGCTCTCTATTGCTCTTACTTTCTTGCTTGTGTTATTGCTATTCTTTCATACCTTGTGATATATCTTGTGTGCATTTCATAATTGCTTCAAATTCATTTCTTGTTACATTGTCGATCATTACTCATACAACAAGATTGCAATACGCACCTCAAACTCATATCTAGAGGAATCACGAGGAAGGAGTTCAGAGCCCTTCACCGGGTATTCGGCTCTTAGTCTTGTTTTGGGAGATCGTTGCATCATTCATTCATACTTGTTTTAAAAAGATTGTTAGATTAGCATTTACACCTATTCACCCCCCTCTAGGTGTTTTCAGAAGATTCATCGCAAATCTCTCAGGCCGCTATCAACCGTTCACCCGACTCATGAAAAAGGGTGCTTCCTTCGTATGGGATCAAGCTTGTCAGGAAGCTTACGAGGATATCAAGAGATATCTCACAAAACCTCCAGTCTTAGTAGCTCCCATATCAGGGAAACCATTCTTACTTTATGTGAAGGCTATGGACCATTCTCTTGGTGCCCTGCTTGCTTAGAAAGACGGCAATGGTCATGAACAGGCTATTTATTATCTAAGCAGGACTTTGATAGGAGCAGAATCTCGCTATAATCCTATTGAGAAGGAATGCTTAGCTCTTATCTTTGCCGTTCAAAAGATACGACATTATTTGGTTGGCCAAACTATACATGTCATGTTCAGAGTGAATCCTTTGCGTCTTCTCATGACGAAGCTAGGATCATTGAATTCAAGATTAGCTAAATGGGTGCTTCTTTTGTCTCCTTTTCGACATTATCTTTATCCCTAAAAAGGCGGTTAAAGGCCAGGCCCTCGCAGAGTTCTTGGCTGCTCATCCAGTTTCGGAATACTCAAAACTTCATGAAGACATCCCAAATGAAGTCTTTGAATCTAATATAACTTTAGAAGACGAAGAATGACAGATGTTCTTCGATGGAGCATCATGAATAGCTCTTAGAGGCAGGATCATTGCCGGCGTAGGGGTTGTGTTTATCTCTCCACAAAATCACGTCCTTCCTAGAGCATTTTCTCTGACGGAATCATGCTCCAACAATGTAGCGGAATATAATGCTCTACTTATTGGTCTTCAGCTCGCCCATAGAATGGGGGCACGCTACCTTGAAGCTTACGGCGATTCAAAACTGATTATCAATCAGGTTAAAGGCGAATATGAGGTCCGTTACGAGGATTTGGTGACTTATTATCATACAGTCATCGAATTGGCTAATCTGTTTGATAGTTTTTACATCGGGCACATATCTAGATCTCAGAATACTAAGGCATTTGCTCTTGCTGCATTAGCAACAATACTAGCCCTGCCAGTCGACACAGAGTATCACCTTACAGTGGCGACTCGACACCTTATCTGCTTTAAACATATGTTAAGAACCAGAGAGGTTATAATATCTCGACGGATCTTGAGCCAAGAGATTGGCGATTTTCTTTCATCGACTATGCTCTACATGGTCTGCTGCCAGACAATCCTAAAGAAATGGAATTTATCAGATGAAGGTCTCTCCGTTTTTACTATGATCCAACTCTGAAGATACTTTACCATCGTTCATATGACGGTATCCTTTTCCGTTGCCTTTCTAATTCAAAGGCACAGAAAGTGCTTAAAGAAGCACACGATGGCATATGCGGAGCTCATCAACCAGGTCTAACACTTAAAAACAGATTGCATAGGCTTGGATATTATTGGCCAACCATGATAGTCGATGCCATCCAATATGCACGAAGGTGTAAAGCATGCCAAATTCATGCGGACTTCATACACCAGCCTCCGGAGTTGATCCACCAAACTATTGGTTCATGGCCATTTGAAGCATGAGGAATCGATATTGTAGGGCCAGTCAGCCCTTCTTCGATAAAAGGACACCGGTTTATCCTGATAATAACCGATTACTTTTCAAAGTGGGCAGAAGCCATACCACTGGTTGAAGTAAAAACTTCCACCGTGGTTAATTTCATCAAACACCACGTCATTCATCGGTTTGGTGTCCCTAGGCGGATCATCCATGATAACGGTCCCCAATTCATAAGCCAGGTATTCTATCGATTCTGCGATAAATACCGAATTCAGAATGTGGCTTCAACTGCCTATAATCCTACCGCTAATGGTTTGGTGGAAGCATTCAACAAGACAATCATTAAGTTACTTAAAAAGCTCGTCTCCTCGAATAAACGAGATTGGGACGAAAAGCTTGGTGAATGTCTTTGGGCCTACCGAACCACGGTTCGGACCCCGACAGGCAATACGCCATTTTCCCTGATATACGGGTGTGAAGCAGTCATACCGTTAGAAATTCAGATGCCGTCATTGCGAGTCGCTTTAATGACTAAGATTACATCAGAAGACAATGATCGGTTGCGTCTTCAAGAGCTCGAAGCCTTAGATGAGAAGCGGTTACAAGCTCAGTAGCACATCAAGTTGTATCAAGCTCAAATCTTAAAAGCCTTCAACAAGAAGGTCAAACAAAGAGTCTTCCGGAAAGGAGATTTGGTTTTAGCCGTCAGACGACCAATGATCATGACTCACAAAACTAAAGGCAAATTTCAGCCTAAATGGGAGGGACCGTTTGTAATAGAAACAGTCTATTCAAACGGAACATATCACCTTATGACTTCAGATGGTGATTTACTCATGATGCCGATCAATGGCAAGTTCTTAAAGAAGTATTATCCTTGATTAAGGATCCTTCTCATGATCAAGTTAATATTACACCTCTGATCAAGACCTTCAAGTCCAAGGTACACACAAGGAGTGCCCCTCTCTTCCTCCAAACAAGGTCATACAACCATAAACCAGTAGGAAGCTGATCATACACTAGTTGTCTCAAAGAAGAATCAAGGTTACACATGCATTAACCAAATGATCCAACACCTTTAACGGTTAAGGATTGAGGAAAATGTTGGCCTTTAAACCCAACATAAGTTCTCGACAACTCATCATGCTGAGGGGAAGAGCATGACTAGCCCGACTCAAACGGTAGTTGGTAAAGGCATATCAAACCCGTTGACAGCTGAGGATTTGCTAAAAATCCTAAGGGACCTGTTCCCATTTGATTACCTTTCCAAAATCATTTACTAAGTCTCATCCATAGAATGGTAAGACCACATATAAAGATCTTTTCATCCATTTTACTGTTAAGTTAACATTAAACCTATGGCAGTGATCTCCTCGTTTTTCTCAATAAGAACGAGACCCTTTTCATGCTATGTTTAACATTAACAGTACGCCTCCGGCATCCATTTCGCTGTTAAGTTAACATTAAACCTATGACAGTGATCTCCTCTTTTTCCCAGTAAGAATGAGACCTTTTCATGCTATATTTAACACTACACCTCTGGCATCCATTTCGCTGTTAAGTTAACATTAAACCTATGATAGTAATCTCCTCGCTTTTCGCAACGAAAACGAGACCTTTTCATGCTATGTTTAACAGTATATCTCTGGCATCCATTTCACTGTTAAGTTAACATTAAGCCTATGACAGTGATCTCCTCATTTTTCCCAGTGAGAACGAGACCTTTTCATACTATGTTTAACACTACACCTCTGGCATCCATTTCATTGTTAAGTTAACATTAAACCTATGACAGTGATCTCCTCGTTTTTCCTAGTGAGAACGAGACCTTTTCATGCTATGTTTAACACTACACTTCTGGCATCCATTTCGCTGTTAAGTTAACATTAAACCTATGGCAGTGATCTCCTCGTTTTTCTCAATAAGAACGAGACCCTTTTCATACTATGTTTAACACTACACCTCTGGCATCCATTTCGCTATTAAGTTAACATTAAATCTATGATAGTGACCTCCTCATTTTTCTCCAACAAATTGCTTTCCGAATTCCTACGAAGTTCTTTTGTCACGTTAACATTACACCTCTGACATATGATCTTCTATGGAATTCATTTCCTAGCCCCCCAGCAAGTTTCTGAGTCCCACTCAGTCTTTGGTGGACTTTTCGGGTTGTCACGTTAACAATATACCTCTGACAATTCCTTCCAAATCCCATCCCAATTTTGAGCTTGGTGGCTTCTTAATCGGTTACGTCATTGCGACCTCTGAACTGGCAGATAGTTAAGTCTCATTTTTCAGTCCGACAAGGACTATTTCTTTGTCATCATACGACAAAATTTTGAGCTTGGTGGCTTCTCAATTGTTACATCATTGCGACCTCTGAACCGGCAGATAGCCAAGTCTCATTTTCAGTCCGACAAGGACTATTTCTTTGTCATCATATGATAATTTTGAGCTTGGTGGCTTCTCAATCGGTTACGTCATTGCGACCTCTGAACCGGCAGATAGCAAAGTCTCATTTTTTAGTACGACAAGGATTATTTCTTTGTCATCATACGACAAAATTTTGGGCTTGGTGGCTTCTCAATCAGTTACGTCATTGCGACCTCTGAACCGGCAGATAGCCAAGTCTCATCTTTCAGTCCGGCAAGGACTATTTCTTTGTCATCATATGACAATTTTGAGTTTGATGGTTTCTCAATCTGTTACGTCATTCGACCTCTGAACCGGCAGATGGTCAGGTCTCATCTTTTTAGTCCAGTAAGGACTATTTTCTCAAAGGGTTGCGATACAACTTGAAAGCGAGAATTCAAAAAATAAAACAAGTTGGAAATGCAACAAGGGTCAAAATAAAATCACTTTTTTATTGATTCCAAAAGAGGGATACATGAACACACATATTAACAAGCTATGACGGTGCTTCATAGGACTTAATCCGTTCTTCAAGAGTGGCCAACCTAGTCTTCCTCTCTTCAGCAGCCCTGATAAGTGCCTGCGACCTCAACTCGGCCTCATTAAAGCTCGCCGTCTAGCCAAGCAAGCTTCAATTTCAACCAAGATTGCCCTCTGTGCTAGCTCCTGCCGCAAGACTTCATCATTCTGGGCATTAAGCTGCTCAAGCTGGGCAGTCTCTTCAAGACGCACTGGTTCAGCCTTGGACAAAAGAAGATTAGCCTTCCTGATCATTTTCTTGGCCTTTTCAATTTTATCCTCAGCATTAAGAGGAGCACTGCTAGAAGCGTCTATGACATCCCTGAGCTCTACTTTCCTTGTCTCTATGGATTTCAATTCAGAAGAAATTGCCTTAGCAGCTTTTTGAGCGGCGAGATGAGCTTCATGCATCTGAGCAATAAGATGCACAAGCTGCTCGTTAACTGAAGACTCCAGATCTGAATGGCTAAGACGACGCCATTCATCCACATCCCTCTCAAGTCTGTCTATCAGAAGCTCCAATGCGGCGGCCTGATCATCACCTCCAAAGTCCCGGATACTGTCAATACTTCGGGAGAAGACCACCTTTAAAGCAGAGAACGAGATAGTCGTGCCCTTCAAGACCAAAACAATAGATCGCTTCAAGCTCTTATAAAAGCTGTCGATTAACTCAGTCACGAATTCGTTCTCGGCCTCAATTACTCCCGGCAAACGACCAGCCCCTGAAGACAGAGTTTCCACTGGCTTCACTGGTGTAACTATGGAGGAAATAATAGAAGCACTGGCTGCAGCAACATGAGGGGTCGTCAGTGATCTCGGAGGAGTCCTCATTGAAACCGGTACACTAGCCACAACCGAGGTAAGACTAGTGACTATTTCTAGGAGAGCTGGCTCAACCACCAATGTTGGAGAAGTAGGACTGGTAATCACCTTCAGCTCCGCGCCTGACAAGATAGGCGGCACTGGCGAAACCAATGGCATCTCACTCACCGATATAGTTGAAAGTGAGGTTAGTTCCATGATTACCGTCCCCTCAATTTCAGTTCCTCTGGCTGGTTCAGGCTGATAAGAGGGGAGGTCATGATACAAAGCATCCAACTCAGCAGCATCCGTCGCGGTCGAAGTGCTTACTTCACCCCTGGTCCCTCAGGAAGATTAGTTAGCTCTCTCGAAGTCGATGCATCCAAAGACGGAACACCTACAACAAGACTTTATTTAGGCAAGGCATAATAAATAGAAGGAGTCAAAAGGTCAAAACAGTACTAAAAGATAATGTCGTCTCAATCGTCTTGACGGCTGCATCAGTCCCTGCAGGCTCTATTGGAAAATCTTTGGCAGAATCAACATGAATGGTCAGCTCACCTTTACTGGCCGAACCCTCCGTGGTCCACCCAAAAGAGCTAGAAGCTACGTGACTTCCTTTTGAAGTCTCAACGCCCGAAGGACCTACATCAGCCACATCATCTCTAGACTCTTCCAAGACGGCAAAATAACCAGTCTCATCACCTTCCCTATAAGTGAACAGGGGATCATAGTGCTCCCCCTGTTCTCCGGTAGCCTCAGCTCTCGGGCTTCTCACTGCCTCAGTTCCTAAAGTATAAAGTAAACAATGAGCTATCTGGAACACATAAGAAGTATATTATAAGAACAGAGCTGATCATACTCGGGTCTGGAGCAGCTTTACCAGTAGTCGGCCCAGGAGCCGATAACTTAATGACTAATGGGGCAGGAGAAGAACACGCTACAGATAATTCACCTTCTGCAATAACTATAGGAGCGTAGTAACGAGGCTTCTTCACTACCCTCTTCCTACGAGATCCACTTTCCCGCTTTCGCTTGAAGTGGACGTCAGCATCTTCTTCCTCCACTTTTTCCACATCAACATATTCTATGGGGATCATGCTTACCCCACCAGAAGCAGCTGTTGGAGCTTCAGCACCCGATCCGCTTCAAAGCGTGGACTTCCTACATTCGAGGCTTCGCTATCATCAACGGCGATGAATTCCCCGAGGCCTGGAATGCGGACCCTCTTACCCTCGCTCTTCTCAGTGACCTTCCGCTTCAGCCGCTGAGAGATTAACTTCACACCAAAGATATTGATAGAAAATTCAGTGGATGTGGAGTTCGAAGTTCTATACCACTGGAAATCCCAGGGTCGTCAGAAGGTTCGGAGTCCTTAGCGGCATGCACAGTCACGCCTCAGTACAGCCAGCAATGAAGAACCGCCAGGCACGAGCTCCAGCGATAAGACTCCCCATGAAGGCCAGACTGCTGTTTGGATTGCCTACATACAGTTGGTCATACCCAAACTGGTGGGCAAACCGACTCGGAACATAGGGCTCCAAGTAACAGGTGTCCCCACTTCTATACAACAAGTGTGATGGCCGGGTGCTAACCAGCCACTCGAAGATTTCCCGACTCAATGACTTCTGCCCTTCTCCCACATCCTTAAATTCTTCACCATAGCCCGCATCGCGAATGTAGGGGAAGCATCGGAAAAGACTATAGACGTCATGACGGCCCAGCAGCTTACGGACCACAGCCACATAAGTCTTTGACCATGAACACCCCTCGAATCGATGGAGAAGAGCCATTCGAACACCCTCTGGGGTCTCCTCTCCAGCTTGGATGATGGAAGGACAGTGGAGGGCGAACCATGCCATTAGATAGTATATGGCAAACCTATTCTGGGGTTTGGTCCATCGCGAGGCAAGATAGTCTCCTTTCCCCGCTTCGTTGTTGGTGGCCTACAGAAAGCCTCCGTCAATGCACGAAGGCGTCTTTGAATACAGCACACCATGGCTGGAAGAAGTCTAAGAGAACGATCATGGACTAGACGAACGGCAGGCAATAAGACAGTCGGATGAATGGCATCGTCAGACGAAGACGGCACCACACACCTCTTCAACCAGACCGTTAAGAAACCAGCTAGAAGTGCCTTTCGAGATATCGGTCGACGAGCCTGGTGGTGAAAACTCTGAAGAATATCGCTTTTCTCATAGGGTCCATCATCTTCTTCCAGAATTAAATCCCCTTGAGAGTGCTCTTGCATCCAGCGAAGATGTCTTCATCTGCAACTCAACAATGAGCTGCTTCAGGAGTACCTTCCAAGTCGGGGAACAAATAATTTCCCCAGCTCTTCAAGAAGCTCCCTTATGGCTCCCATGCATGCTGGAATAAATGTAGAGGTGGCACATCAATTTCCGGTAGGTCTCAAGCAAAGCGGGCTCTTGCTTCTCCAGAAGTGCCAATTCCGCCTCGCACGGGAAATATTCTTCATATAGGATAGACTCCAAAAGCAGAGCAGAGATTTCTCACATCTCGTGCAGAGCCATACTCAATTCACCAACAGGGGTGAAGAAGGTCCCTGCAGCCGGGCTGTATAACTCAAAGATAGAAGTTCGCTATGCTCATCTGAATGCCATAACAGGTCGCCCTGAAGGTCTCGTAAAGTCCCAGCCTCTTCAGATCCTCCTCAAAATGAGTAAGGACATGTAAAGTCAAGTCCCTCCACCATGCCTTGGGAGGGTGAATCCACCCTGGAGTTCTGAAATCAGTGGCTGAATAATTGCCACAAACTTTAAAGAGCTGATTTCCAAAGGTCTGAGCCACCTCGGGGTTTTCTCCTACTGGGATGTCTGGAAGTACATTCCCAGGGTGGAGACCCAATATGCAGGGAGGAGGACCCGCCCTTGTGTAACCGGGGGATGGAATTATCAACCTCCCCACGTGAACGGAGTCAGTAGTTCGAGTCACTTGCCACTGCATCTTTCGAGCCCTCGTCACGCATTGAAAGAAGGACAAGGGAAAATGCCGCTTGCTAGATGGGAGATAGTATTTCTCGCCATCCAATTTAAAAATCCACTGTCCCTCTTCGGCTAGCAGCTGGTGATCGTTGTCTGGCGCTGTATCTCCAAACATGAAGCCGGGCTTTTGATAGATTCTTCGGTCAGAATTTTCAAGGGGAGCAGTAGTTAAGATGCTCCTCATGGTGCGCTGATCCCCACCATGAATAAATGCATCCCAAGCAGGAGAGCTTCGCTCGCTGAATAATGAAACCTGCCCTTGAAACTGCAGGCTGACGTGACCATCTAGCCCCCTGGCTGTGTCAAAAGACTGTTCAGAGGACCAGGAGTATAGTGCACTGCAAAAATAAGGAGAAACTATGAATAGTTCATCAGCTAAACAAGGGCTAAGACAAGAATGCAATTTTTGTTAAGGCATAGCCTCACTCTCCGAGTGAAGCTGGCCTAATGATAGCTTCGCAGCTACAGCGTAACTCGCGCTCCACACGAAGGCAGGAAGCGGGAAAGTATCCAAGTTTAGCTTCGCTCTAGAAGCTTGACCTCGAACAACAGAACATAACAAAGCCCCAGGAGCTAACTTCGTCAGAAGGGTACTGCTGCCTAAAAAATTATTTTAAGGGTACTAAGGTCCTTTTCAGTCACACTCCAAAGGCTAGCTTCGCACCCTATCATTCAATGAGATGTGAACCACCTAAGGGATAGCTTCGCCTGAAAGCTTGAAGAAGGGACCCTTCGGTTCTACGATTCCCGATCAAGAAATCAAGGAAAATTTAGGGAATTGAACTCCTTAAGATCACGAGATCATGATTGATCGTTCTGGGTTCATCAGAAGATAGCCAAAGATCGGCTTTAAAAGAGAGATAAAAATCTCTGATCAAAAGGGAAAAATCCCTACCCGTGATAGGTCGTTCGATGACCGGAGGAGGAGAAGGACCCTTCGTCATAGAGGTTGCTACCTCTTTTCCTGCTCATCTCTTGGGAGCCATTGAAGAACTGAAGAAGTTCTTGGATTCTCAAACGAAGAAGAAAGAAGAAGAAAGGGCTTACAGTGCTCTGAAAATACAAAGAGAAGTGGTGCCTTCTCTTTCAGCCCGATCAGGCTTTTATAGGCTGATGATTGCCTAAATGTCGCCTCCTCAAAAGGAGCGCAGGCAGTCGTTTCAAATTAATTTGAAATGGCGCCTAAAACACTTTCCCAAGAAGCGTTACTTCAGCCCCACTAAGGGCTAACTCCGCCGTGAGTCTAATGCTGGCTTAGCGCGACGTATGAATGACTTCACTGACAAACATGCTTTAGCTCCACTAAAAGCACATCTCTAGCTTCGCGAAAATTTCGTGCTAGCTTCGCCAGAAACTGGTTCCTGACTTATTTGAAAATCGGTCCCCAATTTCGCTAGGAGTTTAACTCCGCTGAGAGCTTCTAATTCCACCTAGAGAAAAGACTTACCTAAGTTGGTCCGCTTCAGGTCTTCTCGAGTTAAAAAGAAAGAGAAACAAAACAGATTAGCAGTAAAACAAAGAAAAAAAATGCAAGCATGGCACGCTAAGGCAAATTCTTTGGGGCGAAGCAATTTATATCCGATTCAGTTGCAATTTAAGGATGGATTTCAATTAAGCAGAAGGTAGCCTCGCTTGCGCAGTGATGATGGGCTAGCTTAGCGTAAGCCAAGTCTTAGCTCCGCCTAAGGCAGTTATACTGAAGGAGCGTTAAAAAAAGCTAAGTCTTAGCCTCGCCTATACGGCTAAGCCAGACTGATCCAGAGGGACGCAGTCGTGACCCCAACTGTATGGCAAGACTGGCTCAACCTATCCCAATCCTTGCCTATGTGGCGAACTTAGTAGGCAAGTATGCAATGATCTTTCTTTGATCAAGCGAAAATGATAGCTTCACCGGGAAGCTGGGAAATAGGACTGAAGCCCTTCTCTACAGATCAGTTAGATACAAAATGAAGAACAAGAGAAATCAATCCCTGAAGCAGCTGATAAAGCTAAATTAAGGGAGATAAACTCCCTAAAGTCATTAGTTCATTGGTAAAGTCTCTGGATGACCGAGACTCACTAGTTCTTGGCCGGTTAATGACCAGAGTGGGCACCCCCACTGTTTCAAAATCTGAGTATATTTCTTAGAACAACCAGGAGAAGTTATGAACAGACTGCTTCTCTGTAGAGGACTTCAAGTGTCATATTTATAGGCCTCATGGCCTGATCGCACCGCTGCTGCTTCAAGCATAGAAGCGTGAGCGAATTTAAGGCATTTACTGGGCCTTGAGAAAGGGAATAATCTCCCTTAAAAATGCACAAGGAAGGAATGATCTCCCTCGTTAATGCAAGAGAAGTTATTTCAACTTCAGGAAAGGAAATAATCCTTCTCGTAACTAGCCGAAAGCAGTTAGTCTCGGGAAGGAATGGCGTTCCAAGACCAATTTGAAGCGAATCTCCTCCGGGAGACTCGGACGTGAAGCTACCCAGGATCGCGAATCTACACGACTCCTCGGTGAACTTATTCCAATCCGGAAGCAGGATTGAAAGCGAAGCTGAACTCAACCACCATGGCGACGTTTGTACTTCACATACCATCAATCAAAGCAATTCAAAGTATTTCAAAGCCTGAACCATTCCATTGTAAACTTTTGAAAACTTTGAAGGGGGTCTTGTTGACACTTTAAAAAAGACAAGATTCTTACTGGCCTGAACAATGTCTAAACTTGTTGACATTTATAAAAGACAAGTGACAGACAAGCTGACGACCAGTTCTGTACCCATCTCCGAGGGACAACGCAGCAACTTGGACTCTACTGATCCAGTGAAGCAGACAGTGAGCCCAGATTGTCTCTGAAGAGACCTAAGCTGGTCTAAGATGCTATATTGGCTTAACACTTAGCATCACATGAGCCCAAGGGGATAGCCTCACCTGAGAGGCTAAGTTTATTCAACTTCGCCTTGAAGCTATTCAAAGCTCTATCAGTGAGTTAACTTACAGCTTCGCCTAAAGCACTCAGTTAACTCTGCAGAGAGTTAGCTTCGCTCGAAGTCACACACAACCGCGCAAAAGGATGTTCGGTAGCTTCGTCACAGATGTTATCTAGCTCCGCTGAAGAGCTTTCTTCTAACTTCATCAGATACTCCTTCCAACTCCGCTACGAGCTCAATGCGGCAGCTCAGCTGCGGGTCTTTCATGGTCAACTTTTGACCAATTAAATCTTCAGATGAGATCAAATCAAATCAATTCAAGATCAAGATCAAATCTAATCAAGATCAAATCTGAGATCAAATTTGGCAGTTGTTTGTCATAATCTCTTGACTCTCCTAAAACAAATTAGAAGATCAGAGGAGATCTTTCAATTATTTGGAAAGAATCAAAACAGATCAGGAGATCGACCTACCTGCTATTCTTAGCTTCGTAGAAGCTGATTCTAACCTCGCAGCAAGGCTACTTTCCAGATTTAAATAGATTGACTCAATCTATTTCCAGATTTTTAAGGGACAATTATACCCCTGCTTTCCCTATAAATAGCCCACCAGAGGCATACAACCAAAAAAAAAGGAGGGAGAGCACGCAGACAAAAAACACACGCGCACAGAGAGAGAGGCGGCTAAACAGAGATCTATTCTCTAGCTTCCAAGAATTCAGGGAATTCAGGGAACTACTTCTCTAATCAGGGTGCTGATACCCTAATACCTTCCTTCCTCTCAAGGAATTTCCGGAACCAGGCGAGAAGGAATTCCCAAGTGGAGGCAGTTTGAGAAGTAATAAGAGGGTTCTACCAACCTTCTATTCTCTGATTCCCCGAACCAGGCGAGAAGGGAATCCCATCGATCGCATCGTCAAAGAGACAAAGTGGTTGCGCGCTGACCAGATTCCTATCGACACACTTCTCCAGAATCTCAGAGGAGATCTACTTGCAATCTTTTGTGTTAATTTAGCTCCTCGACACTTTTTTGTAAGTTTTCCCCTTTGCAAAATCAATGAAAAACAGACCGTTATTATAATTATTGAACTGGTATTATATTTATATTGGATATGCCTAGATACGCTTCCGCTTCGCTCGGCTTCACATAGCTAATTAACAGATTAAATTATTGTTGTTATAGATATGGTTGTGTAAAGTTTGAAATGTTTAACTATACTATTCTCCTGTATCATGTTATATGACTGAATTATTACCTAACATATGATGCTCACATGATACCGACATGTTAATTACCTGACCCGGATATGTATATACTTGACACCTGATCTCTGACATTTGATATCTGACACCGATACTTGACATGTTATTATTTAGCACAGGATCCCTGACACTTGATATTTGACACCGGTACTTGATATGTTATCATGTGACACCTGAGACCTGACAATTGACATGTTATCACTTGATTCTTGACATTTGCTATCACCTGGTACTGATACATTTGACCTGATATTGTGACACCTGACTGGATACTATTACACCTGACACCTGTATTACATTGCATATTCATGATTATCACTTTTACAGGAACTTGGCATGATTATTATACTGTTACCAAACATCTGGTGCTCCTGAACTCCTATACTCCTGAATTCCTATATTCCTGAACCCTGTAACAGGGAGACTCCTAAAATTATGCTCCTGATTTTATACTCCTATTGATCCCGTAATTGGATAACCATAGATATTGGATTACTTTGAATACCCCGTGGACATTATCACTGGACAATCTGTAATAATTGAACAACTTACACCGGGACGGGGGAAATTGATGGGTATCGATATAGCTTCCGTGTTTATGGTGGCCATACAAATATTGTACAACTAATTCTTAGGATTCGACCTGGAGGCCACCAGGTGTTTTCATGGGGTGTACTGGCACCCCTACTCCCCTGCCTGCCTGTCGGGTGTGCCGTAGTCCCCTGGGTATATTCCTTTGGGGAGCGGTGACACCTTATTCCTGTTCAGGCGTATACTAAGTCCTACGGGCATATAATAAGACCCGGTACCTAGCGGTACATTCTGGCTCAGTACCTGATACTCCTACATCGTTGTCCCGAGCATGCAAGGGACCAATTCTAAATATGGTTTGTTGATCCCAATCAGTTTCTAATAACCAACCTCGCTTGACTTGTATGCGAAGGTATATGGTATGGGACATATACCAAAACATACAAATTGGACGAGTCTTATTAATTAATAATAACATGCTTCTGACATCTGAATAGCGCCATACTTGATCTATACTTGTGAGACCGGTGACCCATTACATTATCATGCTCGCCACTTACATAAGACATCTATGCTACTGTGTTGAATTACCTGACTTGCTTATTTTTGGGTTTCCATACCGTTTTCTATGTATGTTTTTCGATTCAGATTTATTGATGTACATGTATTTACTTGATTTTGAATTTGCTATCATTCCTTTAAATTCCTTTATGTTACTTGTTATTGCCTGTACCTGTATGCCTGGACCACATCACTTAATCATGTACACGTGTGACTGCCTGAGCACGCCAACTGGCTTTATCATATATACTCGTCGGGTTGCTTTCTGACAACCCTGGATCCTTATATCTAGATCCTGGAGTCTGAACCGTAGTGACCTTGCTGTATTTGATCAGAGTGCACAACAGAAGCGTGGATTAGTGGTTACCTGTCAGGACCCTCTTTCTTCCAGCCTCTCCTTGATCGGTTCGCGAGATTCTCATCTTTCTACTTGTGAGTACTTTCTCGTATTTCATATTGTACATCCTGCTTTTGTACTTCTTAGTGATCTTATATTCTTGAGATATTGTGTCATGCTCTGTGATAACTATGTACTTGTGTTATTATCGCTAGAATGTATATTACCACTGTGCTTCCGTACTCTGATTCTTATCTGTACTGATGCTTGCGTATATACTGAGGTTATTTCCAACCTGTGTATATACGTCACAATAACGTCTCCATACCCGTGAGATCGGGGCGTTACACTCATTTAGTGATTATAACCCTTGGGCTTCTTTTACTAAAAGGACTTATGACCCTTGGGCTACATTCATTGAATCAAGAACCTTTTGTTTTCTTTCATTATAAGTTGTGACCCTTAGGCTAGATTCATTGAATCTAAACAATCCCCTAGAGCTACCTTCATTAAGGAATGGCGACCCTTGAGCTACCGGTAGAGTCCTATAAATAGGCTCTCTTGTAATTCATTTGGAATATGACAAAAACAACAAGGAGATCACCTGAAAAGTAAGAGTGTGTTCAGTTGTAAGTAGAAACTTGTCCTGCATTAGACCGAGGAGGTCACTTGCCTGTTCAGATCAAGGAGATTACCTAAGAATCTGATTGGTGCACACCAGAGTTCTTCAACTGCTGTTCCTGGGGCAATTTGATTTTGGGATCCTTGCATCAGAGTAAGCCAATTATTGCTTCAAGCACAGCATTCAAGGATGCACAATAGCTCTACTACTCGGGAATACTCTAACATCAGAGCCGCCTTCTCAGAGTCACTCTCAATTCGAAAACACTCTGATCTCGTGTTACAATTTAGAAAGGCTAAAGAAAAGTTCACTTCTCTCTAATCTATATTTTTCATTTTGTTCTAACAATCTTGAAGCAATATTTGGCTTAACTATGGACCCAGCTAAGACTATTATAGTGGATTGCCTAGAAATAGAGAATTTTAACGGATCAAACTTCTCAATACTTGGCGTCATAAAGTAATCTTTGGGATGCAACTCCTAAAAATTTACTATGTTATTTCAGAAGAGAAATACAACTTTGAAGAGAATTCAGAGACTGAAGTATCATGGGAACGAGATGACTACTTATGCAGGAGCTATCTCCTCAGATGCCTTGTATATCATCTTGCAGATGTCTACTCCAACAAGCTCTCTGTAAAAGATATATGGAATGCTTTAGAAGATAGAAGTTGTCCAAATCTTATCTCATAGATAAGTTTTTAGATTTCAAATTTGATGGTGATACTAAAGTCCTGCCTCAGGTCAAGGAACTTGA
The DNA here is from genome assembly GCA_038442645.1 of Agave tequilana. NCBI lineage: Eukaryota > Viridiplantae > Streptophyta > Magnoliopsida > Asparagales > Asparagaceae > Agave > Agave tequilana. Next base: position 57,291 of record JAVJIF010008387.1, read on the forward strand.
AAAACTTGTAATGAAGTTAAAGGATGAGAATATCACCCTTTGCAACACTTTCATCTCTGATGCTATAGTCGACAAGCTTCCTTCCTCATGGATGTAATTCTTCACTGACATTCGTAGAAGGAAGAAGCAGGTGTTGCTATCCGACCTGAAGAGGTTCATTTGGATTGAGGACGAGATCATGTCTCGAGCAAAAAATAAACTACTTGCGAAGCAGAAGGCATTTGCTAACATGGTGGCTTCCAAGTCCGACAAAGATTTTTCTAAGAAGAAGAACCAGAATTCAAAAAAACCTAAACGTGCAGAAGAAAGAGTTCAAAGAAACTGGTAGGTGCTTCAACTGCGACAAGCAAGACCACTTTGCTAAGGCATGTAAGCACCAAAGAAAGAAGAAAAAGAGGAGGCCCACCATGTCAATCATGACGACAACTTAGTTGCTATGCTCTTTCAGGTGACAACTCTCTCTAAAAACTCTGATTCATGGCTAGATACAGGTGCTAATGCCATGTCTGCCCCAACAAAGATATATTCTCCACCTATATTGCTGCAAAGGAGAACGTGTCAATGGCTGATCATTCCACTGTTGTTGTGCTTGGAACCGGGACCGTGGTGTTGACCTTTACTTTAGGGAAGACTCACATTGAAGAGTGTGAAACACGTTCCATCAATTTTCAAGAATCTAGTCTCTGGGAGCCTGCTGTGTGATGCGGGAATGAGGCTAAATTTTTAAGATGAAAAGGCTATATTGTCCTACAGGAAGATGTACTTTGCCAATGTTACCACACAAATGGCATGTACTAGATAAGTACTATTGTACCCACTTCAATTATTAATGAAATCTCTACTTCTGAGTACTCTCCTACTCTATGGTACAATAGATTAGGTCATGTAAACTATAGGAAAATATTAAATATGAAGAAATTAGGCTTACTTCAAAACTACGAGGGTAATAAGCCTGAAACATATGAAGTATGTGTATAAGCCAAGATCATAAGAAACCATTTCCAACTGTTACAAGGAGATCAAATCTGCTGGACCTGATTCATTCGGACACCTGCGACTTCAAGAGCTTCGTGACTAGAGGTGGCATGAAATACTTCTTCACCTTCATTGACGACTATTCTCGCTTCTGCCATGTGTACTTATTGAAGTCAAAAGATGAAGCTTTTAGCAAGTTCATCGAGTTTCAAACTCGAGTAGAGAAGCAACTTGGGCATCTAGTAAAGAAGCTTAGAAGCGATAGAGGTGGCGAGTACCGGTCGAAGGAAACTGAAGCATATCTTAAGGAACATGGCATCATTGCAGAGACGACTGCTCCGTACTCTCCACAGTCCAATAGAATTGCAGAAAGGAAGAACCACACACTTACTGAGTTGGCAAACTATGTTGATTACATCCGGTTTACCTACCTGCTACTAGGAAGAGTTATTGTTGATGGCTGACTGGATCCTAAATCGACCTTACTCCAAATCTGATACTACTCCACATCAGTAATGGTTAGGATATCAAGCATTCCTAGACAATCTCAAAGTGTGGGGTGTCTTGCCTATGTTCGGATACTAGATATCAGGAGGTCAAAGCTTCGTCCTAAGGCAAACAGGTGTGTATTGTTGACACTTAAAAAAGACAAGATTCTTACTGGCCTGAACAATGTCTAAACTTGTTGACATTTACAAAAGACGAGTGACAGACAAGCTGACGACCAGTTTTCACCCATCACCGAGGGACAAGGACGCAACTTGGACTCCACTGATCCAGTCAAGCAGACAGTAAGCCCGGATTGTCTCTGAACAGACCTCAGCAGGTCTAAGATGCTAACGCTTAGCATCACATGAGCCCAAAGGGATAGCCTCGCCTGAGAGGCTAAGATCATCCAACTTCTCCTTAAAGCCATTCAAAGCTCCGCCAGGAAGCTAACTTATAACTTCGCCTGAACTGCTGAAGCGTAACTCTACAGAGAGAGTTAGCTCCACCTGAAGCCACACGCAACTGCGCAGAAAGGGTATGCAGTAGCTTCGCCACAGACGACATCTAGCTCCGCCGAAGAGCTTTCTTCTGACTTCGCCAGATACTTCCTCCAGCCCCGCTGTGAGTTCAAAGCGGGCAGCGCCGCTGCTGGTCTGTTATGGCCAACCTTTGACCAATTAAACCTCTAGATGAGATCAGATCTAATCGGGATCAAGATCAAATCCAATCAAGATCAAATCTAAGATCAAATTTGGCAGTTGATTGCCATAATCTCTTGACTCTTCTAAAACGAGTAAGAGGATTAGGGAAAATCTTCCAATTATATGGAAAGAATCAAAATGGATCAGGAGGATCAACTGACCTGCCATTTCTAGCTTTGCAGAAGCTGATCCTAACCTCGCAGCAAGGCTACTTTTCAGATTTAAACAGATTTGATTCAATCTGTTTCTATACTTTCAAGGGACAATTATACCCTTGCTCTCCTTATAAATAGCCCACCAGGGGCACAAGGAGGACAGACCACAGACACGCGCAAGAGACCCCCGACAAAGAGAGAGAGGACTCTACAAGCAGAGACTTCTTCACGACGCACCGCGCGCACAAGAATTCAGAGACTTTTAGAGAATTGCTTCTCTATTCAGGGTGCTGATACCCTAATATTTTCTTCTTGAGGGATCTCCAGAACCAGGCAAGAAGGAATTCCTAATTGAAGGCAGTTTTGAAAAGTAGCAAGAGGGTTCTACCAACCTTCTGTTCTCTGATCCCCAAACTAGGCGAAAAGGAAATCTCATCGCTCGCATCGTCAAAGGGACAAAGTGGTCGCGCGCTGACCGGACTCCTATCGGCACACTTCTCTAGAAACTCTGAGGAAATCTACTTGTAATCTTCTGTATTACTTGTAATTTAGCTCCTCAACTTTTTATTGTAAGTTTTCCCCTTTGCAAATCAATGGAAAACAAGGTGGCGACTCCACTGGGAAGGAATTCTCTGATGTTGAGAATCAAGTGTCGCAATGTGACGAACAGACCTTCGGGTCTATCTCTGAATTCGGGAAAGCCGGTGCAGCCAGAACCCCTCTGGCTAAATCTTCAATGCAAGTCTCTGCGGAACAGATAAGGCTCCCTGCGAGCCTACTGCGGTTCTCTGGCGCAACAAAGAAACACGCCCGCAGTCCAAGTCCTTCACTTTCGAGAACTTGGTCGTTCACTTCGACCAAGAAAAATTTGAAGAAGTCCTCTCTGGGGGTGGTCTAATGCTTCATGCATGGAAACATAGAAAGGACTCCACAGCTAAGGTTTCAGAACAGAAACCAGAAGCAGAATTCTGCCAACACCCTTCAGCCTCGCGTGTGGCTTGTCAGGTTCCTTGCGAACCTAAGTATCCTCTACCAAAGCAGATGTGGAGGCCAAAACAGAAGGCTCTGGGCAAAACCTTGTTTTCCATTGATTTGCAAAGGGGAAAACTTACAATAAAAAGTTGAGGAGCTAAATTACAAGTAATACAGAAGATTACAAGTAGATCTCCTCAGAGATTCTGGAGAAGTGTGCCGATAGGAGTCTGGTCAGCGCGCGACCACTTTGTCCCTTTGACGATGCGAGCGATGAGATTCCCTTCTCGCCTGGTTCGGGGAATCAGAGAACAGAAGGTTGGTAGAACCCTCTTGCTACTTCTCAAAATCGCCTTCAATTAGGAATTCCTTCCGCCTAATTTCGGAGATCCCTCAAGAAGAAAGTATTAGGGTATCAGCACCCTGAATAGAGAAGCAATTCTCTAAAAGTTTCTGAATTCTTGTGCGCGCGATGCGTCGTGAAGAAGTCTCTGCTTGTGGAGTCCTCTCTCTCTTTGCCGGGGGTCTCTTGCGCGTGTCCGTGATCTGTCCTCCTTGTGCCCCTGGTGGGCTATTTATAAGGAGAGCAAGGGTATAATTGTCCCTTAAAAGTATAGAAACAGATTGAATCAAATCTGTTTAAATCTGGAAAGTAGCCTTGCTGCGAGGCTAGGATTAGCTTCTGCGAAGCTAAAAATGGCAGGTCGGTTGATCCTCCTGATCCGTTTTGATTCTTTCCATATAATTGGAAGATTTTCCTTAATCCTCTTACTCGTTTTAGAAGAGTCAAGAGATTATGACAATCAACTGCCAAATTTGATCTCAGATTTGATCTTGATTGGATTTGATCTTGATCCCGATTAGATCTGATCTCATCTGGAGGTTTAATTGGTCAAAGGTTGACCATAACAGACCAGCAGCGGCGCTGCCCACTTTGAACTCACAGCGGGGTTGGAGGCAGTATCTGGCGAAGTCAGAAGAAACCTCTTCGGTGGAGCTAGATGTCATCTGTGGCGAAGCTACCGCATACCCTTTCCGCGCAGTTGCGTGTGGCTTCAGGCGGAGCTAACTCTCTCTGCATAGTTATGCTTCAGCAGTTCATGCGAAGCTATAAGTTAGCTTCCTGGTGGAGCTTTGAATGGTTTCAAGGCGAAGTTGGATGATCTTAGCCTCTCAGGCAAGGCTATCCCTTTGGGCTCATGTGATGCTAAGCGTTAGCATCTTAGACCTGCTGAGGTCTGTTCAGAGACAATCTGGGCTCACTGTCTGCTTGACTGGATCAGTGGAGTCCAAGTTGCTTCCCTGTCCCTCGGAGATGGGTGAAAACTGGTCGTCAGCTTGTCTGTCACTCGTCTTTTATAAATGTTAACAAGTTTAGACATTATTCAGGCCAGTAAGAATCTTATCTTTTTTAAGTGTCAACAAGACCCCTTCAAAGTTTTTGAAAGTCTGCAATGGCTCAGACTTCGAAATACTTTGAATTGCTTTGATCGGTGGTATGTGAAGTACGAACGTCGCCATGGTGGCTAAGTTCAGTTTCGCTTTCAATCCTGCTTTGGGATAAGTTCGCCGAAGAATCATATAGATTCGTGTCTGGGTAGCTTCGCGTCTGGGCTTCCCAGAATAAGTTTGCTCTGAACATCTGTTTCTTTCCTGAGGCTAGCTGCTGTGGACCGGTTACGAGAAAGATTACTCCTTCTCTCGCATTGATCGAGGGAGATATTCTCCCTTTGTGCATTTCCGAGGGAGGATATTCCTTTTTTTTAAGGCGCCATAAATGCCTTTATGAGGGAGACGCTTCTTCCTTTGCACGGTTCCAAGAAAAACGTCCCTTTTCTCAAGGCACAATAAAAGCCTTAAATGCGCTCATGCTTCCACGCTTGAGGCGGCAATGCTCAGGCCATGAGGCCTATAAATAGGACACCTGAGGTCCTCTGAAGAGAAGTGATCTGCTCTTCCTCTCTTCTCTTGATTGAGAGAGATACTCAGATCTTTGAACTAGTGGGGATGCCCACTCTGGTTATTACCCGGCCAAGGACCGGTAAGTCTCGGTCATCCAGAGGCTTTACCAATGGACTTTAGGGAGTTTATCTCCCTTAATTTAGCTTTAACAGCTGCCTCAGGGATTAATTTTCCCTTATTGATATGCAAAGAAGGGTTTCATCCCCGTTTCCCAGCTTCCCGGCGAAGCTATCTTTCAAACAAAGAAAGATAATTGCATGCTTGTTAAGTTCGCCACACAGGCAAAACTTGGGACTTAATCTCTCCAAAGTTGAGCCAGTCTTGCCATATAGGTGGGGCCAAGACTGCGTCCCTCAGGATAAGTTTGGCTTAGCTATATAGGCGAGGCTAGGACTTGGCTTATGCTGAGCTAGCTCATCATCATTGTGCAAGCGAGGCTATCCTCTGCTTAACTGAAACTAGAATTCGTTGTTAAACTGCGACTGAATCGGATTTAAATTGCTTCGCTCCAAAGAATTTGACTTAGCGCTTTTGCAGCTTTTTCTTTTACTTACTGCTAACTTGTTTTAGTTTGCATCGTAGTGAGCTACGTTCGCCAATCTTGTGACTTGATGAAAGACCACAGAAAGTTGCCTCTTGCTTTTTCAGTTGAAACTTAAATCCTAAGCAGGAGGAACAACTGGGGCAGCTGATGTGTGTTCCCGGAAGAGATTGGCAGTCGCTTATCCGAGATGATTCACTTCGAGGCGAGGCTGGTAGCCGCTTATCCGAGATGATCCACTTCGGGAAAGCGGACGTCACCTGTAAGGTCACGGATCTTCCCATTTCCAATTTTCATCAAAGAAGATCCAACCTGCTGGTGGCGATCAGATCTTCGCCAGTTTTGATCAAAGAAGGTCCAGCTTCCTGGTGGCACAATCTGCCATTATGCGAAGGATTGCGGCCTTGTCCTGGTGGCACCATCTGTTCCGCGAAGGATTACAGCCTTGTGCAGGAGAAAGGCCTTTCGTGTCCAGTTGGTTTGGCTTGGAAGTAGATAGGACCACTTGTATGCCTTTTGAGCAAATGACTTTGTTGTATGAAACACAATCTTGATGTAGTATCATTATACCTTTCCTTTTAAATCAATGAAAGTTCATTTTTTGCTCATCTGATTTTTGCTTTGCCTTTATTTTGAATTAACTCAGCGGAGCCATGCGAAGCTAAGGACAATCCTTTCTTAATCAGGGACGAGCTTCCAGCGAAGCTAACATAAATTTTTCCGCGAAGTTCGGACTGTGCCTTTAGCGGAGCTATCGATACGTCGCGCTAAGTCAGCACTTGATTTGTGGCGGAGTTAGCCCTAAGCGGGGTAGCATCAGTGATTCTCGGGAAGGCGCTTTAGGCACCGTTTAAAATTAATTTAAAAAGACAGCCTGTACTCTTTTCGAGGCATCATTTCAGGCGATCATCGGCCTATAAAAGCCCGACCGGGCTGAGAGAGAAAGTCATCACTTCTCTTTGAATTTTCCAGAGAACTTGACTCTTCTTCTTCTTTCTTCTTCATTCAAGAGTTTAAGAACTTTCACAGTTCTTCAATGGCTCCCAAGAGACGAGCGGGAAAAGAGGTCGCAACCTCTGCAACGGAGGGTCCTTCTCCTCCTCTGGTCATCGAACGACCGATCGCCGGTAGGGATTTTTCCCTTTAAGAGAGATATTGTCATTTCTCTCTTTAAGCCAATTTTTGGCTATCATTAAATGAATTCAGGACGATCAATCATGATCTTTGTGATTTTAGGGAGTTCAATTCCCTGAATTTTCTTTAATTTCTTGATCGGGAATCTAAGAACTGAAGAGTTCTTCTTTAAGCTTCCAAGCGAAGCTATTCTTAAGCAGTTCACATCCTGTTGAATGACAGAATGCGAAGCTGTCCTTTGAAATTTGACAGAAAAGGACCGTAATGCCCTTAAAATGATTTTTTTGACCATAATATCCTTCTGACGAAGTTAGTCCTCAGGGCTGTATCGCATTCTGTTTAAGCTTCTGAAGCGAAGCTAACACTTGGATATTTCCTTGTATCCGGCTTTTGTGTGAAGTGCGGAATTAACTGCAACTGCAAGGCTAGACTTCGGGGCGAAGCTATCGTCATGCTAGCTTCGCTCGGAGAGCGAGGCTATGCCTTAAACGGAAATTGTGTTTTTGTTTAGACCTCTGCTTGGTTGATGAACTAATCATAGTTTCTCTTTGTTCCTGCAGTGCACTACACTCTTGGTCCTTTGAACAGACTATTTGGGATGACCAGGGGATTGGACGGCAACGTCAGCCTGCAATTCCAAGGGCAGGCTTCTCTGTTTAGTGAGCGGAGCTCTCTCGTTCGAGAGACGCTTATTTATGGTGGGGATCAACGCACCACGAGGGGCATTCTGACTATGGCTCCCCTTGAAGATTTTGACTGTCGAACCTATAGGAAGCCCGACTTCATGTTCGGGGACGCCGCGCCAGACCCTGATCACCAGCTGCTGGCCGGGGAGGGGCAATAGATTTTCCAGTTGGATGGCGAGAAGTTCTACCTTCCGTCTAGCAAGCGGCATTTTTCTTTGTCTTTCTTCGAATGCGTGACGCAGGCTCGGAAGATGTCATGGGAAGTGAGCCAGAGTACCGAATCCATCCACGTAGGGAAATTGATGTTTCATTCTCCTGGTTATGTAAGAGCAGGGCCTCCTCATTACATAATGGCCCTACACCCTGGGAATGTATTGCGAGAGATCCCAGTGGGAGAAAATCTTGAAGTGGCACAGACTTTTGGCAATCAATTCTTTAAAGTTCATAGGAATTACCCAGCCACCGATTTTAGAACTCCAGGCTGGATTCACCCTCCGAAGGCATGGTGGAGGGATTTAACTGTATACATCCTTGCTCATTTCGAGGAGGATCTGGAGAGGCTGAACCTTCATGAGGCCGTCAGGGCGACCTGCCATGACATTCAGATGAGCGTAGCGTGCTTCTATGCCATTTTCGAGTTGTACTGCCCGGCTACAGGGACTTTCTTCACCCCTGTTGGCGAACTGGGTATGACTCTGCATAAGATGTGGGAAGTCTCTGCTCTGCCCTTGGGATCTTTCCCATATGAAGAATACTTCCCGTGTGAGGCAGACTTGACACTTCTGAAGAAGCAGGAGCCCGCCTTGTTTGAGACCTACCGGGAGTTGATGTGCCATTTGTACATTTATTCCAGCATGCATAGAAGCAGTAAGGGAACTTCATGCAGCTTGAAGAGCTGGGGAGATTATTTGTTCCCAGATATGGGAAACACTCCCGAAGCGGCTCATTGTGGGGTCGCTAACGAAGACATCTTTAGCCAGATGTAAAAGCATTCTCAAGGGGATTTAATTGTGGAAGAAGATGGTCCCTATGAAAAAGGTGATGTTCTTCGGAGTTTACATCATCAGGCTAGCCGGCCGATGTCCCGGAAGGCACTGCTGGCTGGCTTCTTGACAGTCTGGCTGAAGCGGTGCGTGGTGCCGTCTTCTTCGGGCGACGTCATTCATCCGAATGTCCTGCTGCCTGTTGTTCGTCTAGTCCATGGTCGTTCTCTGGGACTTCTTCCGACCATGGTGTGTTGTATCCAGAGAGGCCTTCGCACCTTAACGGAGGCTTTTTACAGGCCGCCAACGACGAAGCGTGGAAAGGGGACCATTTCGCCCCGCGACGGACCCAATCCCAGGATAGGTCTGCCGTACACTTATTTAATGGCATGGTTCGCCCTGCACTGTCCCTCTTTGATTGAAGCTGGCGAGGACCCCCCTGAAGGTGTTCGAATGGCGCTTCTCCGCCGATTCGAAGGATGTTCCTGGCAAAAGACTTACATGGCTGAGGCCCGTAAATTGGTGCGTCACTATGACGTCTATAGTCTTTTCAGCTGCTTCCCCCATATTCGGGATGCAGGCTATGATGAGGAGCTCAAAGACGCGGGGGAAGGACAGTTATCGCTGAGCCGGAGAATTTTTGAGTGGCTGGTCAGCATTCGACCCTCACATTTATTATACCAAAGCGGGGATACCTGCTACTTGGAGCCTTATGTTCCAAGTCGGTTTGCTCGACAGTTTGGATATGACCAACTATACGCGGGCAACCCAAATCTCAATCTGGCTTTCATGGGGAGCCTCATTGATGGAGCCCGTGCCGACGATTCTTCATTGCACGCTGTACCGAGGCGCGACTGCGTATGCCGTTGAGGACTCCTAACCTTCTAATGACCCTGAGCTTCTGCCAGTGGTATGCAACTTCCAACTCCACACCCCTCGAATTCACTGTTAACAATCTTGGTGTGAAGTTAATTTCTCAGCGGCTAAAGCGGAAGGTCTCTGAGAAAAGGAAAGGTAAGAGGGTTCGCGTCCCGGGCATAGAAGAATTCGTTGCTGTCGATGACAGCGAAGCCTCAGATGCGGAAAGTCCTCGCTTCGAAGCGGAAACAGGTGCCGAGACTCCTGCAGCTGGTTCTGGTGTGATAGAGACGGCCCCCATAGAACGTGCTGATGTAGAAGAAGTGGAGGAAGAGGATCGTGACGTCCACTTCAAAAGAAAGCGGGAGGGTGGATCTCGTAGGAAGCAGTTGGTGAAGAAGCCCCGGCGTCACGCTCCTACGGTTGTTGCAGAGGGCGAACCTTCTGCGGCACTTCCTCCTCCTGCCCCATTAGTAGCTGAATCGTCGGTTCCTGAACTGACTACTGGCGAAGTTACTCTGGATCCGGGAAAAATCAGCTTCGTCCCTGTAATACACCTTTTATTTATTCTAGACAGCTCATTATTTGTTTTGTGATTCAGGTACCAAGGCGGTAAGAAGCCCGAGAGCTGAAGCTGTTGGAGAACAAGGGGAGCATTATGATCCCTTGTTCACTTATAGGGAAGGTGATGAAGCTGCCTATTTCACCGTCTCAGACGGATCCGGAGGCAATGCAGCTGACATTGGTCCTTCAGGTGCCGGGACTTCGAAGGGAAGTTCCGAAACTTCTAGCTCCCTTGGGTGGACCACGGAGGGTTCAACGAGCGAGGGTGAGCCGGCTGTCCGTATTGACTCCGCCAAAGATTTTTCGATGGAGCCCGTAGAGACTGATGTGGCCGCCGGAACAATTGAGGCGACATCATCTTTTGGTATTGTTTTGACCTTTTGACTTTTACTATTTGTTGTGTCCTGCCTAAACACAGTCTTTTTGTAGGTGTTCTGCCTCTGGGTGCATTGACTTCAAGAGAGCCAACCGATCTTCCTGAGGGGTGCAGAGGTGACATGAGCACTTCGACCGCGGCGGATGCTGCTGTATTGGATGCTTTGTATGGTGACCTGCCTCCTTATTGGCCTGAGCCAGTCAGAGGAACAGATGTTGAAGGGACGGTAGTCACGGAGGCAACTTCACTCCCAATTATATCAACGAGTGAGGTGCCATCAGTTTTGCCAGGTGCGGAGCTGAGGGTGATTACAAGTCCTACTTCCCCAACGCTGGTGGTTGAGCCTGCTGTCCAGGAAATGGTCACTAGTCCTGCCTCGATTGTGGCTAGTGTACTGGTTTCAATGAGGACTCCGCCAAGATCACCGATGACCTCTCATGTTGCTGCAGCCAGTGCTCCTATTATTCCTTCTACGGTAATGTCAACAAGGCCGTGGAATCTTCTGAGGCTGCCCGTCTGCCAGGAGTGGCTGAGGCTGAAAATGAATTTGTAGCTGAAATAGTCGATAGCTTTTATAAGGGCTTGAAGTGATCTATCGATCTGGTCTTGAAAGGCTCGACTATGTCATTTTCTACTTTAAAGGTGGTCCTCTCCGCAGTATTGAGAGTATCCGGGACTTTGGAGGGGATAACCAGGCCGCTGTATTAGAACTTCTGATAGACCAATTTGAGAGGGATGTAGAAGAATGGCGCCGTGTCAGCTGTTCGGTCCTGGAGTCTTCGGTTGATGAGCAGCTTGCGCACCTTATCGCTCAAATGCATGAAGCCCATCTTGCTGCTCAAGAAGCCGCTAAGGCCATTTCTTCGGACTTGAAATCCTTGGAGATAAGGCAAGTAGAGCTTGGGGACGCCATAGATGCTTCTAACAGTGCTCTTCTTGACGCTGAAGACAAAATCGAGAAGGCCAAGGAGATAATCAGGAAGGGAAATCTTCTCTTATCCAAGGCTGAACCAGTGCGTCTTAAAGAAACTGCGCGGCTTGAGCAGCTTAAAGCTCAGAGTGACGAACTCTCGTGGAAAGGGTTAGCTCAGAGGGCAACCTTGGCCCGGGCCGAGGCTCGCTTGGCCCAGACGGCGAATTTTAACGAGGCTGAGTTGAGGTCACAGGCGCTTGTCAGGGCTGCTAATGATAAGAAGACAAGGCTGGCCTTCCTTGCAGAACGGATCAGATCTTATGACATACGCTCGTAGCTTGTAATATATGTGCCTCCATGTATCCCTTCCTTTTTGGAATCAATAAAAGTAATTTTATTTTGACTCCCTGTCGAATCTCCAACTTGTTTTATCTGCTGAATTATCGTTTCCAAGTTGTATTGCAGCCACTTGAGAACATAGTCCTTACTGGATTGAATAATGAGACTTGGCTATCTACTGGTTCAGAGGTCGCAATGACGTAACCGGTTGAGAAGCCACTAGGCTCGAAAGTAGTCCTTATCGGACTAAAAGGTGAGACTTGGCTATCTGCCGGTTCAGAGGTCGCAATGACATAACCGTTTGAGAAGCCACCAAGCTCAAGGTTGTGATACTTGTCTTTTGTAAATGTCAACAAGTATCGAAATTGAGACTTGGCTATCTGCCAGTTCAGAGGTTGCAATGACATAACTGGTTGAGAAGCCACCAAGCTCGAAAGTAGTCCTTGTCGGACTGAAAGGTGAGACTTGGCTATCTGCCGGTTCAGAGGTCGCAATGACATAACCGGTTGAGAAGCCACCAGGCTCAAGGTTGGTGACACTTATCTTTTGTAAATGTCAACAAGTATCGAAATTGAGACTTGGCTATCTGCCAGTTCAGATGTCGCAATGACATAACTGGTTGAGAAGCCACCAAGCTCAAGGTTAGCCTTTATGGGGCTAAAAGGGTAATACTTGTCTTTTGTAAATATCAACAAGTATGGGTGAGACCTATCTTTTGTAAATGTCAACAGGCTCAAGGTTGAGACTTGTCTTTTGTAAATGTCAACAAGCTCAAAATTGAGACTTGGCTATCTGCCAGTTCAGAGGTCGCAATGACATAACTGATTGAGACGCCACCAAGCTCAAGATTGGTGATACTTGTCTTTTGTAAATGTCAACAAGTATGGGTGAGACCTGTCTTTTGTAAATGTCAACAGGCTCAAGGTTGAGACTTGTCTTTTGTAAATGTCAACAAGCTCAAAATTGAGACTTGGCTATCTGCCAGTTCAGAGTGTTGGCCCAAAAGGTTACACTCTCTATTTGTTTAGAGTTTTGATGATAACAAAACAAATAAGAGCTATTTGGTACTAATAAGTTTGTTCAAGATAAGTTTCAGGTTTTGTACCATGTTTGGAGGCCATTGCTTAGCTTTTGCAAGAAATTCTAGGTTCATGGAGCAAAGAAGGCTTATGGCACATCAAGGAAGGAACATAGAAGAGAAGGCTCTAGCTAGGCTTTGCATGACTCAAGACTTCAAGATTGCTCATGAGATTTCATTAGTTTTGTTTCTAGTTTTATAGTTTTGTTAAAGAATAGTGATTAGGATTGAAGTCTATATTCCAACACACACGTTTTTGCGCACATGCATTTCCTAGAAATATTCCCTATAAATATATACAAAATAATTTAATACAAAGCCTTTTGATTACAAACTCAATTTTATGTTTTATATATATCTCTAATCAAAAATATTTTATTAGATATCAAAATCTCCTTAAAATTCTTGTTCAGTTTTGACTTTTGGCCTGAGCCGGTCGACTGACCGGTCGGCCGACACTTGTTAGGTCAGTTCTGCCGACCGACCCAGTCGACTTGTTTTCTGGCAGGTTGGATGCGTATCCGTGTGAACGTTTTTCGGCCGACCGGGCGGACGACCGAAGACTTCGATCGACCGGGCGGCTGGCCGACTGAAGTGGTGTCACTCTCTATTTGTTTCGGTCGACCGGGCGGTCGACCGAGAGCCTGCAACGGCTCTTTTTGTTTCAATCCCGGTCGACCGGCCGGTCGACTGAGGTAGCCGTTTCAGCCATAACAGCTAGCTTTTAAACACGTTTTAAATTTGCATTTTTCGTTTCTAAACGAATTTAGGGGATATTTTATGGGTCAAAATCTTCCTAATTAACATTATATGAGTTTACTTTTTAATCCCTAGCCCTCTCCTATAAATAGGGTGATTAGGGTTATGTTTTTAAAAACAACAACAACAAGTATTATACAAAAAGTTTCAAAAGTTTTTAAAAGCTTTCAAGAGAGTTTGGTCCTTGGTTTTTGTGCTGAAGATTCACTCATCGCTGAAGTTTTATTTTCTAAACTCTCTCTAGTTCATTTTCTTTTTCCACTTACACTAATTGAGCTTCAATTCTAACCATTACTCTACAGGGCTCTTGTAAGGGAAAGAGGCGTTTGCAAAAGATAGTTTGTGGTCTTTTGATCACCAAGAGAGAACTTGTACTTGAGATTGTGGAGTTGGGTACTCCGGTGTATTTGTAACCTCTTTGTGAAGTTATAGTTGTTAGAAATCCTTCAGGGTGAAGGCGGGGACGTAGAGCTGGGGCTCGAACCTCGAAAAAATTCTCGGTGTTTGCGTTTGGTTTACTTGTTCTTACTTGCTCTTAATTCTTGCTTCAATCACTTACTTTATATTCATTGTTTTATCTACTTGCTTCACATTTTCTTTACTACATTGTACTTGCTCTTCATTTTCATTGTTATATTCACTTGTTGTATGATCATATTGTCAATCAAATACTCATACAACAAGATTGCATTGCGCACCTCCAACTCATATCTAGAGGAATCAGGAGGAAGAAGTTCAGAACCCTTCACGGGTTATTAGGCTTCTAGTCTTGTTTTGGGTTGATTGTTGCATCAAAGTGTGCATTGATTAGCATTATCACCTATTCACCCCCCTCTAGGTGATTTTCACAGAGGTCGCAATGACATAACTGGTTGAGAAGCCACCAAGCTCAAGGTTGGTGATACTTGTCTTTTGTAAATGTCAACAAGTATCGAGACCTGTCTTTTGTAAATGTCAACAGGCTCGAAATTGAGACTTGGCTATCTGCCAGTTCAGAGGTCGCAATGACATAACTGATTGAGACGCCACCAAGCTCAAGGTTGATGATACTTATCTTTTGTAAATATCAACAAGTATCGAAATTGAGACTTGGCTATCTGGCAGTTCAGAGGTCGCAATGACATAACTGGTTGAGAAGCCACCAAGCTCAAGGTTAGCCTTTATGGGGCTAAAAGGGTAATACTTGTCTTTTATAAATATCAATAAGTATCGAGACCTGTCTTTTGTAAATGTCAACAGGCTCGAAATTGAGACTTGGCTATCTGCCAGTTCAGAGGTCGCAATGACATAACTGATTGAGACGCCATCGAGCTCAAGGTTGGTGATACTGTCTTTTGTAAATGTCAACAAGTATCGAAATTGAGACTTGGCTATCTGCCAGTTCAGAGGTCGCAATGACATAACTGGTTGAGAAGCCACCAAGCTCAAGGTTAGCCTTTATGGGGCTAAAAGGGTAATACTTGTCTTTTATAAATGTCAACAAGTATGGGTGAGATCTGTCTTTTGTAAATGTCAACAGGCTCAAGATTGAGACTTGTCTTTTGTAAATGTCAACAAGCTCAAATTGAGACTTGGCTATCTGCCAGTTCAGAGATCGCAATGACATAACTGATTGAGACGCCACCAAGCTCAAGATTGGTGATACTTGTCTTTTGTAAATGTCAACAAGTATGGGTGAGACCTGTCTTTTGTAAATGTCAACAGGCTCAAGGTTGAGACTTGTCTTTTATAAATGTCAACAAGCTCAAAATTGAGACTTGGCTATCTGCCAGTTCAGAGGTCGCAATGACATAACTAGTTGAGAAGCCACCAAGCTCAAGGTTGGTGATACTTGTCTTTTGTAAATGTCAACAAGTATCGAGACCTGTCTTTTGTAAATGTCAACAGGCTCGAAATTGAGACTTGGCTATCTGCCAATTCAGAGGTCGCAATGACATAACTGATTGAGACGCCACCAAGCTCAAGGTTGGTGATACTTGTCTTTTGTAAATGTCAACAAGTATCGAAATTGAGACTTGGCTATCTGCCAGTTCAGAGGTCGCAATGACATAACTGGTTGAGAAGCCACCAAGCTCAAGGTTAGCCTTTATGGGGCTAAAAGGGTAATACTTGTCTTTTGTAAATGTCAATAAGTATCAAGACCTGTCTTTTGTAAATGTCAACATGCTCGAAATTGAGACTTGGCTATCTGCCAGTTCAGAGGTCGCAATGACATAACTGATTGAGACGCCTCCAAGCTCAAGGTTGGTGATACTTGTCTTTTATAAATGTCAACAAGTATCGAATTGAGACTTGGCTATCTGTCAGTTCAGAGGTCGCAATGACATAACTGGTTGAGAAGCCACCAAGCTCAAGGTTAGCCTTTATGGGGCTAAAAGGGTAATACTTGTCTTTTGTAAATGTCAACAAGTATCGAGACCTGTCTTTTGTAAATATCAACAGGCTCGAAATTGAGACTTGGTTGTCTTCTAGTTCAGAGGTCGCAATGACATAACCGATTGAGACGCCACCAAGCTCAAAGTTGGTGATGGAATTTGGGAAAAGGTCTCGTTTTCATGAGGAGAAACGAGGAAATCACTATCATAGGTTTAGTGTTAACGTAACAGCGAAATGGAGAGATTTGTATATGTAGCCTTACCATTCTATGGGTGAGAATTGGTAAGTGATTTTGGAGAGGGAATCAAATGGGAACAGGTCCCTTAGGATTTTTAGCAAATCCCCAGCTGTCAACGGGTTTGATATGCCTTTACCAACTATCGTTTGAGTCGGGCTAGCCATGCTATTCCCCTCAGCATAATGAGTTGTCGAGGAATCATGTTGGGCTTAAAGGCCAACATTTTCCTCTATCCTTAATCGTTAAGGATATTGGATCATCTGGTTAGCGCATGCGTAAGCTTGATTCTCCTTTGGGAGAACCAGTGTATGACCAGGTTCCCACTAGTTTATGGTTGTATAATCTCGCTTGGAAGAAGAGAAAGGCTCTCTTTGCATGTACCTTAGATATGAAGGTCTTGATCAGAGGTAAGGATCCTTAATCAAGGATAATACTTCTTTAAGAACTTGCCATTGATTGGCATCATGAGTAAGTTGCCGTCTGAAGTCATAAGACGGTATGCTCCGTTTGAATAGACTGTTTCTATTACAAACGGTCCTTCCCATTTAGGCTGAACTTTACCTTTGGTCTTGTGCGTCATAATCATGGGTCGTCTGACGGCTAAAACCAAATCTCCTTTCTGGAAGACTCTTTATTTGACCTTCTTATTGAAGGCTTTTGAGATTCGAGCTTGATACAACTCGATGTGTTGCTGAGTTTGTAGTCGCTTCTCATCTAGGGCTTTGAGCTCTTGAAGACGCAACCGATCATTGTCTTCTGATGTGATTTTAGTCATTAAAGCGACTCGCAGCGACGGCATTTGGATTTCTAATGGGATGACTGCCTCGCACCCGTACACCAGAGAAAAAGGCGTATTGCCTGTCGGGGTCCGAACCGTGGTTCGGTAGGCCCAAAGACATTCACTAAGCTTTTCGTCCCAATCTCGCTTATTCGAGGAGACGAACTTCTTGAGTAACTTGATGATTGTTTTATTGAATGCTTCAGCCAAGCCATTAGCGGCGGGATTATAGGCAGTTGAAGCCACATTCTGAATTCGGTATTTATCGCAGAACCGATAGAATACCTGACTTATGAATTGGGGACCGTTATCATGGATGATCCGCCTAGGGAGACCAAATCGATAGATGACATGGTGTTTGATGAAATTAACCACATTAGAGGTTTTGACTTCAACCAGTGGTATAGCTTCTGCCCATTTTGAAAAGTAATCGGTTATTGCCAGGATAAACCGGTGACCTCTTGTCGAGGAGGGACTGATTGGCCCTACGACATCGATTCCCCATGCTTCAAATGGCCATGAAGCAACAGTTGGGTGGAGAAACTCTGAGGGCTGGTGTATGAAGTCCGCATGAATCTTGTACGCTTTACACCTCCGTGCATATTGGATGGCATCGGCTATCATGGTTGGCCAATAGTATCCAAGCCTATGCAATCTGTCTTTAAGTTTTGGATCTGGCTGATGAGCTTCGCATATGCCGTCGTGTGCTTCTTTAAGCACTTCCTGCACCTCTGAATTAGAAAGGCAATGGAGGAGGACACCGTCATATGAACGACGGTAAAGTTTCTTCAGAGTTGGGTCGTAGTAGAAACGGAGAGACCTTCGTCTGATAGATGCCGCTTCTTTAGGATCGTCTGGCAGCAGACCATGTAAAGCATAGTCGATGAGGGGAAATCGCCAATCTCTCGGGTCAAGATCCATGGAGACATTGTAGGCTTCTCAGATTTTTAACATGTGCTTAGAGCATATAAGGTGTCGAGTTGCCACTGTGAGGTGATATTCGGTGTCGGCCAGCAGGGCTAATGTTGTTGCTAATGCAGCAAGAGCGTCCGCCTTAGTGTTTTGAGATCGAGACACATGCCCGATGTAGAAGCCTTCAAACAGATTAGCCAATTCGATGACCGCGTGGTAATAAGGCACCAAGTCTTCGTGGCGGACCTCATATTCGCCTTTAACCTGATTTATAATCAGTTTTGAATCGCCGTAGGCTTCAAGGTAGCGTACCCCCATTCTGTGGGCGAGCTGAAGACCAATGAGCAGAGCATTATATTCTGCTATATTGTTGGAGCATGATTCCGTCAGAGAGAATGCTCTAGGAAGGACGTGATTCTGTGAAGAGATAAACACAACCCCCATGCCGGCTATGATCCTGCCCTTAGGACCTATTCGTGATGCTCCATCGAAGAATATCTGCCGCACTTCATCCTCTGAAGTTACATTGGACTCGAAGACTTCATCTGGAATATCTTCGTGAAGTTTTGATTTTTTCGGGACTGGATGAGCAGCCAAGAACTTTGCAAGGGCCTGACCTTTAACCGCCTTTTGAGGGATAAAGATCATATCGTATTGAGTCAAAAGAAGCGCCCATTTAGCTAATCTTGAATTCAATGATCCTGGCTTTGTCATGAGAAGACGCAAAGGATTCACTCTGGAGATGACATGTATGGTTTGGCCGACCAAATAATGTTGTGTCTTCTAAACGGTAAAGACAAGAGCTAAACACTCTTTCTCGATAGGATTGTAGCGAGATTCTGCTCCTATCAGAGTCCTGCTCAGATAATAAATGGCCTGCTCGTGACCGTTGTCGTCCTTTTGAGCAAGGAGGGCGCCAAGAGAATGGTCCATAGCTTTCACATAAAGCAAGAATGGTTTCCCTGATGTGGGGGCCACTAAGACTGGAGGTTTTGTAAGATATGTCTTGATATCCTCATAAGCTTTCTGACAAGCTTGATCCCATATGAAGGAAGCACCCTTTTTCATGAGTCGGGTGAACGGTTGACATCGGCCTGAGAGGTTTGCGATGAATCTTCTGATATAAGCCAGTCTACCTTGCAAGCCTCTAAGCTCTTTGAGATTCTATGGTGGATGCATGCTCTGAATGGCTTTGACTTTGTCTGGATCAAGATGACTCCTTTTGATGTAACAATAAACCAAAGGAACTTGCCACTTGACACTCCCAAGAAGGATTTCGTCGGATTCATTTTCAGTTGATGAGCCCGCATTATGTCGAACATCGTTCTCAAATCACGAAGATGGTCATCTTTACTGCGGCTTTTGACAGCAATGTCGTCGACATAGTATTCTACAGTCTTTCGAAGATGATCGCGGAAGATTGTACTCATTGCCCGCTGATAAGTTGCTCCGGCGTTCTTTAACCAGAAAGGCATCACGGTGTAGCAGTATACCCCCAAGGGTATTCGGAATGAAGTATGCTTTTCGTCATCGGGGTACATCTTAATCTGATTGTACCCTGAAAAGCCGTCTATAAAAGACATTCTTTCGAATCCATAAGTATTGTCAGTCATGACATCGGTGATGGGCAGTGAGAATTCGTCTTTAGGACAAGCCGTATTGAGATCACGGTAGTCGATACAGATTCATATTTTTCCATTCTTCTTGAGGATTGGAACGATATTAGCAACCCAATCTGGATATTGTTCCTCCCGAATGAAGCTACATGCAATGAGCTTATGGACTTCAGCTTCAATAGTTTCCATAATGTTTGGGCAAAACTAACATTGCTGCTGCTTGACTGGCTTGGCGTCGGGCTTAATATTCAGACGGTGCATGGCTACTTGCGGATCAAGTCCAGGCATGTCTTCGTAGTTCCATGCGAAGACGTCTATATACTCTTTTACGAGTATTATCAATTCTTCCTTTTCTGTAAGTGATAAGCTTTCACTTATAAAGATGGGCTTAGGGTGGTCTTGACTACCCTAGTTGACCTGCATCACCTTGTCTTCAGTAGGTGGTTCGCGCAGTTCGAATCTTTTTTCCATTGGAGATCTAATTGCTGGGCCCATGGTTCCTCATTGGTAACTTATGCAGGCTCCAATTGACTGCTTGAAGTCATATTAACGGTGAGGTTTTCGAACATCATTCCCACACTAACATCTGAGTCCCATTCGGAAGAAGAGGCGGGATGTGATGGAATTGGTTTATCGTCTGTGAATTGAACCGTTACTGGCGATGTGGGTGTAACGTATCCCAACCCGCTTCGTGTACTATCATAGTAATTTGCAGGCTTCCCTTTTGGCACAAAGTTACGCAGCAAACTACGTCTTCCTTTTTCAAAATTCAGGCCTTCTCCATGCTTTAGGTCATATCCCATTTTCTTCATAATATGGCGTGCTGGTCGCGCGTAATGGAAGAATTGTGAAGTGTCCGAGTCTGAACTTGAATCTGTGGCTATGGACTCTCGTGGTTAGGCTCTGCCGAATATTATTGGTAATTGACCTTCTTTGGATGGAGGGATCACCAAAACGGCCCCTTCTACAGATTCCATGGGCGTACCGGATGCACTTGGTCTATGTAAAGGCATATGCAGAGAGTTATCCGTGATGGATTCAAACAACCCAATACTCGTAGGATAATCAAAAGAAATATTATCATTAATTACTCATTCACCCTCATCTTTAGAAGGAGTGTTACATTGGGGGTTATTAATACATGCTATAATTGGTTCGCCAATCAAGATGGCTGGCATGTCTGCTTTGGATTCTGAATCCGCTTCATTGCCACTATCATCATCATCCGACAATGGTTCTTTGGATGCTTCACCAGCCTCTTGATACAGGAGAGCGTCAGTGAAGTAATTCTCCACACCTTTGAATGGTTGCTTCTCAGCGAAGACAGTTCGTACTGTCACGTCATCCTCAACATATTTGAAGCACTGGTGCAGAGTGGAGGGAACGATCTAATTGGCGTGGATCCATGGTCGTCCTAATAGCAGGTTATATGATGTGTCAGCGTCAATGACATAGCACGTCACTTCTGACTTCAGGCTCCCAATTCGGCAACAGAGTCAAATTTTTCTAAGTGGATGACTACTCCCGGCATTGAAATCGTATATTGTAGTAGTGGTTGCTGACAACCTATATAACAGTATACCAAGGAAGTAGAGAAGCCTTTTGGGGATGATGCTGAGCGCGGACCCCGGGTCGACTTGTACCCTTTCAATGCATGTTGAACCAATGTATCCGGTGTAGTACAGAGGTCGATCATGCTTGTTGTCTTTGAGAAGCATATCTTCCGCTGTGAAGGTAATAGCAGGCACCTTTGATCGCGCATGATGGCATTCAGGGCACGGAGACTGGGCGTCATCTTTGGGGATTTCTGGTATGTACGTCAGGAATGATTCTGAGTTGGCCAATGCATCTCTGAGTGCTTCTCTTGTCTCTTTTGAGAGATGAAGGAGCTCTTGTATAGTAATACGAGCTGGGATATTAGCCAGATGGGCCAATATGTAAAAACAAAAGGGGTGTCAAGCCCTGGGTGAAGACTTCTTCAGGACATGGTCAAATCGGACCTCTTTAGGCTTCTCTTTTCCCTTGGTTGGAATCGAAGCGGATGCTGGTACTTGTACTGACGTCATTTGCTGTTGTGTCTCGTCAGTAGCTTTCTCGTACTGTTTTAAGTATGATTTTCCGGATCGAGTACCCGTCGGCTGAGGTACATTGGCCTGCGTTGCGCAAGCGTGCTTTTCTCCTGTAGAATCGCTGAGAGAAGCTGTCATGAAATTGTCGTCGTCCGGCAGGAGGGATATGACATTGCAAGATTTGCCTTTCGACTTGGACTTCTTTGAATCCCACGGTATGTCTTGACAAGGTCTGGGTGTATCCACATGACTTCTCCTGTCTCCAATGTCAAGGGAACAAGACATCTATTATCTTAAGTTTTAGCCGCAGGATGCTTGACTTCCAGTCGTGGTGCAGGGACTGGATAAGTCCCGTCAGGAACTGTGACCTTTGGGGTTTTGCCAAACTCGAGGGTCACCATATTGGCAGTGACTTTCTTGTGCTCTGCTTTTAGTATCAGGACCCCTGCGTCGATCAAGACTTGAATTCTGTCTTTGAGGACATAGCACTTGTCGGTAGGATGGTGAATCATCCTGTGGTAGAGACAGTATTTGGGGTCATTTGTGCGTCCTATTTCATTGGGACGCCGAGCCTCTGGCAGGTTCATTTTATTCCCTTTGTGGAGTAAATGGAATATTGTGACCACCTAATCGTCTCTGAAGGAATACTGTTTTGGAGGGAACTTAGACTCCTGATTATTGGAGCCGCTCTTCTTGGCTTTCGATTGCGCGTCCCCGGACAATTCTACGGACATAGTCTCTTTCTCTTTGGCTTGAGAAGACTGCGGTACGTCGCTACATCCTTTATTGCTCATACCCTATTTGCCTTTAGGGGTAGATGGTTCGAACTTTTTAGCCGACTTTTCGGCTATCTCAGCTTGTTCGACCAATTCTTTCCAGGTGTGGGCTTTGACAGCCCCCATGCGAACTTCTACCTGGTCCAAGAAGTTGTGCCTGCACGTCTGTAAGAGCATGGGTAATGGCATCCCTGCTGGGCACATCAAAGACAGGTTTCTGAACCGCTCAATGTAGTCACGGACAGATTCGCCCTTCTTCTACACGGTGGAGACGAGCTTGTCTATGGTTACCTCGGTATCATCCTCATAGAAACGAGAGAGGAATCGGGTTTCCAGGTCGATCTAGGAATTGACAAAGCCCGGAGGGAGACTTCAGAACCAGTCAAATGCCACCCCCTTTAAGGTGCCAATGAACAGTCTAGCCATGATGGCGTCATTGCCTATAACATTACCGGTCTGAGATCAGAAATAGTAGATGTGCTGATTTGGTGAGCTCTTTCCATCATAGGTATGTAATGTTGGTGGTTTGAACTTCGGTGGATATGGTACTGAATCCCACTCTAGCGGGTAAGGACGGACTGTCCCTACTTTCTTTAATTCATCCCTCTGAGTTAGGGATGCGATTTGAGCTTGAAGGCCCTTAAGGACTTCAGCGTCTAAGGAAGACCCCTCCTTGGACTTCTTCGTCTTCGGCTGGTCATTGCTAAGATGTTCTTCCTCGTCATGGTTACTCCCGGTATCATTGTTATTCTGGTTATTAAGGAGTTGAGCCAGCATCTGTTGAATGTTGTCCAGAGCTTCTTGCTGAGTTTTGGAAGTTCGCTCCTGAGCCTCCAAACGTCGACGAAGGTCGTCATTACCATTATCAGCCATGTTTACTGATGCTCTGTCTGTTCGCACCGAGCTGACTGTCGCCGAAGAAGCATACCCGCTGTCTTCATCTTCTTCATCAGATGACTGGACTGATCTTCTTCTTGGTTCTGGCGAGGCTACTGCCATTGAGGAAGAAGGCTATTCATATCTGTAGGGTATCGCCACCCTAGATCTGGTGTTTCAGAAAACACCCTCTTCATGCACCAAGACTCCGCCTAAGCCTGGGCTGTAATCTGGATCTGGGGAGCTGTAGGGAGTGTCGTCAGACGCTTGTCTGTCCCTGCGCAGCTCTCGTCCCCTTCTGGTCATGTTGACGGATACAGAGGGTAGATCTCGCGATACGCTCATTTTGCGATGTTTCACCGGGGCTTGTACCGACAGCCGATCAAAAACTGATTGTCGGCCTGGAGAAGTGGGGGGATTGGTCCCAGCCGGCAATGAACCGAGTGGAGTGTCACCAGTTGACATCCCACTTGTTGACAACAGGGGAAAGTAGTTCAAAAAAATTCCGACTTCCGTTTGTTCATCAAGAATTCCCGCAAGTCAGACCCAGTTAGGCCTAAACGATCCAGCGTAGAGGCTCTTTTGGATCGCGCATAGGACGATGTCCTGCTCCTTTTATCACCGCAGAGGGGATTAGCACAGAGTAGTGCTTGAGTTCTAGCTTCGCGGTTAGGAACCTTGAAAACGCCCTTGGGTACTGAAGTTGCATAAGCAACGCTATCAGCACTTAGGGACAATCTCTTAGCTCTGCCACAAGGCATGAGCTTAGCGCTTGACGAACCGGAGGGCGGAGCACGCTGTGGTGCTTTATCCGCTGTGCTGCTATGAAGGCGATTGGCCTTAGATAGTATTTCGGTTCTAACCTCGCGGCTAAAAGCTTTGGGAACGCCCTTGGGCGCTGAAGCTGCATAAGCAACGCTATCAGTACTTAGGGACAATCCCTTAACTCCGCTGCGAAGAGCGAACGAAGCACGCTGTTGTGCTTTGACTTGGGCTTCGCGGCTATGAACGCCACGCGTACGCTGTGGTACAGTAGCTTCGCTCGTGAGAACGAGGCTGGCGCGAAGCGCTACTGATCTTGAATTGGGCGAAGATACTGTCGCCCTTGTGTCTTCGTGGCTAGTAGCATTGTTGGAGTAGGCAAGCATCTTGCCTTTTTCTTCGCGCGATGTATTTATTGGTTTTGCTAAAAATAGTGATGCCTGTACAATACTGGATCTTGGCACCAACTCCATCTTCGAAGCTTGGGATGCAGAGTTCTTTGAAGATAAGTCCATCAAGGATAAAAGCTTAGTGCTCAAAGATGTACTTGAAAATGCTGAAAAGTTTATTGCACTAGATGAATCAATCTCTCCAGAAGTAGAAGGTATTGATGCTGAAGAAAAAACTCAAGAAGTTGTAGATCCACCTTCTAAACGTATTAGAAAATAGAAAGATTTTGGAGATGATTTCATCACCTATAACGTAGAAGGAGATCCACTAACTTTAAAGAAGCAATGCAGTCCAAAGATGCTATTATGTGAAAGGAAGCCATAGATAACGAAATGGACTCATTGATTCAGAATCACACCTGGGAATTGGTGGATGTGCCAGAAGGTGCAAAGCCTATCAGCTGCAAATGAATCTTTAAAAGAAAGCTACGACCTGATGGTACCATAGAAAGTTACATGTCTAGACTGGTAGCAAAAGGCTTCTCTCAGAAAGAAGGTATTGACTTTTTTGATATTTATGCACCAGTTTGCAGAATTACTACCATCAGAGTGTTGATCGCATGGCGGCCATCAAGAAGTTCTTCATTCACTAGGATGGACGTGAAAACATCTTTTTTTTTAAATGAAGATCTCACTGAAGAAATTTACATGAAAAAATCAGAAGGACTTGATGCTCCTATAGACAAGATATGCAAGCTAAAAAAGTTTTTATATGGTCTTAAGTAGGCTCCAAAACTCTGGCATGAGAAATTTGACAGGATTGTTTGTAGTAATGGGTATTGAGTCAGTGAATCTGATAAGTGCTTACACATCAAAGTTGTTGAAGGAAATATAATAATGATATACCTTTATGTAGATGACATGCTCATCACTGAGACCGACTTAGAGAGAGTGAAATATACCAAGGAATTTACGTCGGCCCAGTTCAGCATGAAAGACCTTGGGACTGCAGACGTGATTCTCGGAATCAAAATCATGTACACAAAAGATGGAATTAGATTATCTTAATCTCATTACATAGGGAAAATGCTAAAGAAGTATGACTACTTCGACATGCCAGAGTTGTTTGTGCCATATGATTACAACAAGAAGCTTCGACCCAACACTGGAAGACCGGTAAGACAGCTAGAGTACTAAAAAATTATTGGTAGTCTTATGTATGCAATAAGCTGCACAAGGCCAGATATAGCATTCTCTGTTAGAATGCTTAGAAGATTTACAAGCAATCCTGAAAAGCCTCATTGGATTTTATTCAGAGATTAATGAGGCACTTGAAGGAAACTTTGAATCTAAGCTTGTTCTACACCAGATATTCAGCTGTGATCGAAGGCTTCTCAGATGCAAGCTGGTGCTCGGAACTAGATGAGTGCAAATTCACTGGAGGCTTTGCCTTCACGATGGGTGGAGCTGCTATTTCATGAAAGGCTAAGAAGCAAACTGTAATTGCACAATCATCGATGGAGTATGAGTTCTTTGTATTAACTGTTGCAGGAGATGAGGTTGAGTGGCTCAGTTGTTTTCTCCGAGACCTTCCACTGAAAGAATTGCAAGGTGCAATTACTATCTATTATGATAATCAAGCAACGAGTGTTGTGGCATCAAACTCGTTAGTCAACGGAAAGAAAAGAGCCATTCGTCTGAAGCATGGCTATTTGAATAAGCTTATCTGTCATGAAGTCATCTCTGTGATTGATGTCCGATCTTCAGGGAATGTTGCGGATCCTCTAACTAAAGGCTTGAAAAACGAATTAGTTGAAAGGATTTCTGCTGGAATAGGTCTCAAGTCATTGTAAGTCTTATGCACATTTAACATTTATACCAAGTTATTTGTTCAAAGTTCATGCTACTAATAATAAGATATTTGGTTAAAAAATTAAGTAAGACAAGTATGCATATTTTCTATCATGTGACAAGATGCCTTGTAAGCCTTAACGAGTCCAAAGTATTTCGGATGCGGAGTGTTGGGTAGGAAACACACCTAAAGGACTCACCTATTCTTGGGTGGAGATTTGGCCGTCTCCTATGAGAACTTATAAAAAGTTCCTAGAGCCCTCGCAGAAATCAGGACATGCATATGGCCATAAATGTGCAAGCACTCAGGTAAACTTGTGATTCAAAGTGATGACTAGCACAGTTAGATTTTAATCTTGTGTGATCGTTGGATTATAAGAAAGGCACTGGTTCAAGACTAAGTTCACCATATACCTATCTTCTATTCAGTTGGTCTAAAGGGGATTCAAATTCTAGTGACATCTACCTTACACACAATGATTTTAACTTTCTTGATAGTTTGTAAACTTGTGGGGGATTGTTAAATATTTTGTACAAAAAATTAATTTTTCAAATATAAAATAGTTTTCAAACTATATGTATTTCATTTACATATATTGGTACCATTAACCTTCACCATACTAAAATGATTTAGCTAATAATTCTTCCCATAAGTACAAACTAGCATGACATAGATTAGGTATGTTTAATGCAACCAAGACTTTTAGACTTTTTACATTGAATCTGGACATAAGACTCTTGCAATCTCTCATTATGAGTTGATAACCTTTGGGCTTCCCTCATTTAGTGATTATAACCCTTGGGCTTCTCTTATTAAAAGGACTAATGACCCTTGGGCTATATTCATTGCATCAAGACATATAACCCTTTGACTTTCTCTCATTATGAGTTGGTGACTCTTAGGTTAGATTCATTGAATTTAGACAAACCCCTTGAGGTACCTTCATTAAGGAATGGTGATCTTTGAGTTACTAGTGGAGTCCTATAAATAGGTTCCCATGTAATTCATTTGGAATATGACCAAAAAAAGAAGAAGATCACCTGAAAAGTAAGAGTGTGTTCAGTTGTAAGTAGAGCTCTGTTCTTCATTAGACCGAGGAGGTTACTTGTATGTTTAGATCAAGGAGATCACCGAAGAATCTGGTTGGTGCACCCCAGAGTTCTTCAACTGCTATTCCTGGGGACAATTTGGCTTTGGGATTCTTGCATCGGAGTAAGCGAATTATTGCTTCAAGCATAGCATTTAAGGACGCACAACAGCTCTACTACTCGGGAATACTCTAATATCAGAGTCGCCTTCTAGGAGTCACTCAGCAATTTAAGAACACTCCGATCTCGTGTTACAATTTAGAAAGGCTAAAGGAAAGTCCACTTTTCTCTAATCTGTATTTCCATTTTGTTCTAACAAATGTTAATATTGAAAGACTAATTTATTTTGAAAGGATCGAAGGATTAATTAATAGATAAGTGTAACGTACCAACACGATATAAAGAAATATATATTAACTTTGAAAGATTACAATACATAACGACAATGTCACACACAGACAGCATACCTACAATGTTCCGCGCGCGCGCAGAGCATACCTACAATTGGGGGTGGGGGGGGGGGGTGGGGGGTTGGGGTGTGATGGGATCAAATAAATTTTGAGCAGTATTTCAACAGTCTTAAACATTAATTCTTATATTTCTTGATCTAGAACATGACAAAAAAAAAAAATACACTTCAATGCACCCTGAATCATGAAAAACAGAACAATAGGCAAAAAATATGAAGATTTGAAGATTTTCAAGGGTAATTTTGTAAATTTTGAAGAACCATTTGCAAATTTTGAACCAAATTTCTAGATTTAAAATTAAAATGTTTGTAACAATTTGCCGCTTTTTATTTAGCATCTTTTAGTTTTTTAATTTTTTTCTTTTTCCTTTTCCAAGTTAGATTTAAGACTCTTGAAAGCTGTAAAAGAACCCCAATATAATTAGCTAATTCAACTTTAGACGTTTCTTCAGCAAAACATGAGAGTTTTTTTTCTCCTCGATGGATCTCAAGTTATCATCGATAGGTTCAAAGCTTTTGTTGGTGAATTTTATTTGTTTGTAATTGAATACTTTAGCTTTGGTATAATCCATTTTGCTTATGTCAGTTGGTATTGTATTTCAACCTCTTCAACAACATGCGAAGAAAGCATTTCCACAAAAGAACCTAAAAATAAAAAATCAAATAAAAAATAATATTCAAATTAATGGTATAATCTGAAATATAAAAGAGATTACATTAGTAATCACTAATTAAAAAGGCAGACACATGCCCTTGTTTTTTATTTGAGGGAAAATCTATGGCAACGGGAGTCGAGGAAAGAAGATGATGAATCAAAAGAGAGAAGAAAAACCTGTCTTTTTTTTAATGGTACTTTGTTCCCTCAGCACTTCTCTCTCAAGTCTCACCTCGGGATCTCATAATTTGTCCCTTTCTCTTCCTTTCATGCGCGTTGATCTCTTCACATCTCACATCTCTCACGCCTTTGTCTCTGCAAAAGATATAAAATCCTAAAATAAATAATAATGACAAGAATTTAAGAGTGCAACAGGGGCCACATCAAATCAACCACGTTGATGGTATCGATTTTGTTGAGAAACCCTCAAAAAAAAAATGTTGAGAAAGTGTGCATGCACGACATTTATGTATGCATTATTTCTTCCACTACTGCTACTGTTTCATCTCATCGTGAACGCGAGCAGCTTTTGCTGCTGCTCCTCTGGTTTGTATTGTTGTGTGCTGACTGCTGAGCCATTCGCGCGCACGAAAATATAACAAAACAATGAGAGAGAGACAGAGAGAGAGAGAGAGAGAGAGAGAGAGAGAGAGAGAGATGGTGTTGGTGCTGTCAGCTCTGAGCTTTCCTGCATTGTGGTAGAGAGATCTCTCACCTCTCTCTCTCTGCATTGTGGTAGAGATCTCTCTCTCTCTCTCTCTCTCTCTCTCTCTCTCTCTCTCTCAGAGTAGTCGCATCATTCACTCAGTTTCTCATCCGCGTCAATTGCATACAGCTTTCATGCATCAACCCCCCCCCCCCCTCCCTCCCTCCCTATTGTTATTTTGCTCATGGCGTCTCTCGTTCACATGTGTCACCGTGTGATCAGAGCCATTCAGCCAGGTGGGGCACACGGGTCCCACCTGGAGCCCCGCCGGAACCAACGGCTCAGATGGGCACGGTGACCACTGTGACGAAAAACGCAGCAAGCAAAAAAAAATTTCCTCCCTCCATACAAGTTTTGTTAAAGTGTCATGTCAGTTTAACAGGTACTAACTAAGGTAATGTTAAGCATTCCTCGCCCAAAATGTAACCTTAAAAATGGGCATAATAACTATGCTATGATGATTATGTGATTGCTGTCGCGAGCTATGTGGTTTGCATGCTTGAATCAATTTGAGAATTCAAGTGTTTTTTTTTTTGGGAGGGGGGGATTTCTATTTGATGTTGATTTTTAGGTTCAAATTGGATGGAACAAATGAGGTAAAGAGGAATATATACCAACTTCTTCTTTGACTATTGTTATGAATAGTTGGGTCTTAGCACACTCTCCACATGCGCGCGCGTACGCCGAACTGAACTGGACCTGGTTCCGGCTCGAGTGGCGCGCGTCCACGACCTAAGGCCAAGAATGGAGCTCTGTCCAAGGGGTCCATGACCTGCTATATTTTTGTTTTTATTTTATATGTTAATGTTTTATTTAAATTTTGAATTTAAATTCTGTTGAGATTTTCGAATTTTTGACCGTTCTCTTTGGACCCGTTCAAATTGAATCGGATCTGCACGATCTCGGGACTGTTAGTTGTTGCAACAGCTTGAACGTGCGCACGATCCTCGCGAGGACTGTTACAGTTGCAAGGTGTTTGAACTGCTATTAAATACTGGCCTATCTCTTCCACCTTTATTACAAAAAGCCAGCTACATCCAAATACATTAATTCTCTCTCCTTCATATTTCTTACATCAAAATTCTGTCAAAATTTTTGAACTTGTGATTAAAGTTTGATAATTCTCAAAGTTTTCTTTTGCATTCTGGGCAACAAATCTCCGTTTGAGAAGAAATGTAGTTTACTATTATAACGGTCCCATGTTTAATTACCTCAAAATCCATAATCATCAACCTTATCGCTTGTTAATCAGAATATACTAAAGAAATTTCGGCAGCATCTCCTCTGAAATTTAGACTCCATCTCAATACAATAATTTAGATTTCGGCTAACATCAGCCTACTTATACATTTCAAAATTTCATCATATAATTCATCTCAAAATAAATCAAATAACATATACATAAGAATTTCTCCCCTTGATATATATGTTCTAACCCAAATCATTTATCAGTTCAACTCAATATACAAACTACATATCGTCATATTTAATTTTCATTTAACACTATCTACTACACTAGCACTAACTCGCAATTACTAATAAGATCAGACTTTATAAAAGGGAATCACATTCTATCATAAAATACATGCAATGTCTCAGGAGGACATCCTTTCAGCTTTAAGCCGGACCTTCACCTTGCCAGGACCTGAAAACATCAATCTGTGGTGGGGTGAGCTCAACAGCTCAGTGAGTGAAATCAGTCAAAATAGAGTTTGTATTATACTACCATTGTACTTCAAGTATTATGCAGTTGAGCAATGTCAAAGAATCAATTTTAATACTTTCTACTTATGGTTAATACTGCAGCTTATGAACCATAGATTCTTTCTATTATCTGATACTTTCTATATGTATTCCTTTGGGTACACGTGACCAATATTTCATTAACATACCATATCAATGATTTTGCAATACTTGACCTACACGTTAGTCTATTATGATCACCTCTCCTGTTTCCATTGTAACATGTTCATATTTTATACATAGTCATGGTCACAGCACAACTCTTGGAGAGCCTAATCTTATCACTAGATTAGTTACAGTTCAATATTATACCTACCCCAATATACATATGATATCACACACTACTCACGATAGTATCCAATTATAACTGTGTGTTCATACATGAAGAAATACGAGACACTCACATCCATATATTGGATGTTGTCATAGACAACTATATGCATACATTAGACTCCATACATATTAACATCCTTAATTCGGATATCATAAATAATCATATCCATATACCGGATATCATAAACAATCATATGCATATACTAGGTGCCATACCTATTAACATCCATAATTCGGATATCATAAACAGTCATATCCGTATACCGGATATCATAAACAATCATATCCATATACAATATCATTAACAATCATATCCATATACCGGATATCATAAAATACATTCAAACATACTTCAATAAAATAATAAATAACAACAATAAATAACAATAATACTCTCCTTCGGTCACCTCTGGTTAAACCCGGTCTCTTCCTCCAACACAATAAATAACAACAATACTCCCCTTCGGTCACCTCTGGTTAAACCCGGTCCCTTCCGCCAATACAATAAATAACAACAATACCCCCATTTCGATCACCTCCGGTTAAATCCGGTCCCTTCCTCCAATACAATACATGACATCATATACATACTTATGCACATTTTTTATCAAAAAGGCATTCACATACATACCGATGTGTCACACAGTCAAGTTCATGTGATTTCATTTCTTAATTCGTTAGTTTCGAAGAATTCTTAGCATATTTAAGAGGTACCAAACACATATATAATGCATTCAACTTAATGATCCCCAATATCGTACGGTCAAGTTCTGATTCGTATTACCAGTATACGCTTTTCCTAATCATAATACTTATTCACCTTTATCATTTAGTTAACATCTGCGATCCATCATCATTTGTCTCTTTTACCCTCAGACAGATTGCCTATTGGTTACAACTTGACTTAATTCAGAATTTTGTCATCACTTCTGATACAAGTGATAATTACACGACAATTTGATATTAATGAATTATTATACTTTTACTATTATAATTATCCTTTATTTCAATCAAGGACTGATTTAATACTTTTATTTGGTACAACTCAAATTTACCCCAGGTTCACCAATACCGGTATTAATGCTACTGACTTCTATACAACATGTTTTGTTGTTACTTACTTCTATCTTCTAGTTCTAAATCACACAGTCAATTACTAGCCAAATCATCATCTGCATTCACAAATGAATCAAACCACACACATATATATACATGCATATACGTACACATATCACTTACCAATACTGGATTACTAATCCCATGGACACGATGCTCAATCTTTCGTCTGTATCATAAACTTTCAATTGTTAAGGTAATTATCTAACTCTTACTGGTTAGATATAGTCGGTGTCATTATAAAGATGTAACTTTCAAGCTTAATAGAGGATTCTGATGTTCTGATAATTAATTACAAGGATACCCGGAAGTCTCCGGTGTATAGAATAGGCATACCAAAATACTAGTTCAATACTGTCAGATTTATTTTGTTGATATCGAATTATCCATCATAATCGATATACTTAATATTAAGTTGTCAGATTTACTCAATACTGACTCTAACTGGTTTTCACCAGTTTAATTACTCTTGATACTTATACACCATCATCGGTCACCCATTATCTGATAATCATCAGACTTGATCTTATTCAGTAGTTTTTCATTAATAATCATTAATTGTTAAAAGTACAAAATCTACTTATGAGTTCTGGTTCAAAGGTTTTATTTTTTCACCTCTCATCAGGTTCGATGAATCTTAGTTATTTATCCATCAAATTGCTTTCAGTTGTTACCGATTAATAACTTAATCGATATATATAAATATGTAGGCCATCAGCTGACCCTTACTGTCTCAAGTGTGCTAGTTGATACACAAAATCACGTTATGAGCATATATATATATATATATATATATATATATATATATATATATTATATATATATATATATATATATATATATATATATATATATATATATATATAATGAAACACAATAAATACGAAAACAGTATTCACAAGATCAATACTCAACATACTACATAATATTTGAGTATCCCGTGTACTTAGCTTAACAATAAACTTTTGATGTTCAATTTATTTATCAAGCATGTCCGGTAGTGTTAGGAATTCAGTTGTTCTAATTCAGTTCATTTTCAATTACTTTGATCAGTTCCATCATTATCGTTTACGTTCACAGTTGCTAATGCATTGAAATGTCCTGATCCCATCTAAGTTATTAATATTAACAAAACTTTAATAGTTTAATCAGTACGCTATTTCTATCATACTGCATCAATTATATATATCCCATTTTACAAAGTGTTTTATATCACGGTTACATCGAATTACTCGAAAATAATTTCCAATTTCATTTGCTTAGTTCTATTCTAATATCAACTTCGGATTCTGCTTATACCAGTATCAACATAACCGATTCTGTAATTATCCAATCATGGTTGATGGATCTCAAGTGATCTTTTATCTTAACTGATTTCTAATTATCTCTTATTAATAAATAAACATTCATGATCAGTAATCGATTTTCCATTGTCACTGTTTAATCTACGCACTGGATATACCGGTGTTAAACAACTATCATCTGATTATTATTATCCATAACTATTACTTTCATAACAGATTGGACATCACTTGCATATAATATCAATCTTCACTTAACTATCATCATCATTATTTTAATAGTCAATACACATGCAATCACAGTGTTTAATAAAATCGAAGGGAGACTTTACCCACTTAATGATTTTCAGGTTGAGTGACATCAATATTCATCACAAATGGGTAGATAGTATTAACTAAAATTTCATACTTTATCATTTCTATTAGAACCCAATATTTAATTGTTCGATTCTCAATCCTAGTAAATACTCGCAACATATACATGATGCTCATAATTTCACAAACACATAACTTATGTGACATTTGTCTATGTGCAACCATTTTAAT
Source organism: Agave tequilana (assembly GCA_038442645.1). Lineage (NCBI taxonomy): Eukaryota > Viridiplantae > Streptophyta > Magnoliopsida > Asparagales > Asparagaceae > Agave > Agave tequilana. The sequence continues at coordinate 91,377 of JAVJIF010008387.1, forward strand.
ACACTTACAGGCTCTTAATGGTCATGTTATACGAACTTTAAATAGCAATTCTCAATTTAATATCATACCCGTATTATGTTCTCACACACATATATGTAACATATCCGTGACTCATTATTCGGATACCCTATCTGGATTTCGGTTCCATGACACTCATTCACTATCACATAAATATCACAATCATTTTTTTAATGATGTAATCTCTTAGTTCCAATGAATCAATATTATCAATAATATCCCAATAACAATTATTTCTAAGTTGGAGAAAATACAGACTTGAGTTAGGACTTTCACTCACCGGATATACCGATAATTTTGAATAGCTAATATCATATACTGATATACAAGATGTGTAACTCTCATTTTCACGATCACAACGGCTCAAGAATCGTCCGAATCCGACTTCGGATGGCCAAGATATCGTTCGGAAACCAAAACTAATATAAAAGGTTAGATACGTAATAACTGAAAATTTTTAGGAGGCTGTTTGTAATTTTATAGGGTCCTAAAATAATTATTCAATCTCACAGGGTCTAAAATGAAATTTTACCTTATTGGGTCGGGTTTGGGTGCACACGGTTCGGGTTTGGGTTGAACCCGAAACCCAAACCTGTTTGGGTTTTTAACCCCAACAAAGCAGCAGAGCAGTAGCTTGCTGTTGCTGCTCCTCACGGCGTCCGCCGCCACGCTGGCGTGGTCGTCTCCAGTGCTCTCGCCGCCGGCGGGGGTCCCAAAGAGAGAGGGAGAGAGATGAGAGAAAGAGAGAGATATATGGGTGGGGCCTAGGTGCTCCCCTCGACTGTTGCCACACCGCCGCTGGCGCCTGGCTCCGGCGCCGCCGTCTGGCCTCCGACCAACACCCACCCACACACACACACACACACAGAGAGAGAGAGAGTGGATGAGAGACTGAGAGAGAGAGAGAAGATGAGAGTAAGAGAGAGAGAGAGGGAGTTTTTATTTCTCTCTCCCCCACGTACTCCTACCTACTCCCCATACTTTCTATACCTCCCATACTCCATCAATCAAATCTTATTTTTCTTTTCTTTTTCTTTTTCTCCCTCCTCTATATAACAATCAAAATATAATTACAATTAAAATTATATACCAATACTTGGTATTCAAATAAATATTTCATGAAGTAAACACATTTACATAATTTTCACATATTATTTTACTAAAAACAAATTAATAAATAATTATAAAAGAATTTCCTGGTAAGATACTAATCACCAATTCTCATTATCAGTATATAATAAAAAAATCATACAAATTTGTAATAATCTCTTTAACACAATTTCTAATACTTAGTCGAGAGTTTAATAACTCGGGTGTTACAGCTCTACCCCCCTTAGAAAAAGTTTCGTCCTCAAAACTTGGCATATCTAATAAAAGATGAGAGCAATGTTTTCAATTACCTCTATACTTATAGTTTATTACCAAATTCTTCTTGTATGCACACAGCACATAACACACACACACATATATACATATCATCACATTTATCTAATATATATCGTATGCTATTATATACACATATCACAGTTGGTGGTAACCATATCACATATCTTCACGAATTATATCAGCACATATACGTACCATACTTGATGATACGTCTGTCACATATACTCAATGTGGTTCTTCCATTCCGATTAAATCTTGTCTTTCCTGATATTTTTATCATTTCCTTATCCCAGTGTCCCATACCACTGGTAGTTCATACTAAGGGCCCGCACCCCTAATACAACTCATCCGAATCAAAGTATATGCGGGTATACTTTCCTTCGAATATAAAAAAGTTAAATATCATGCATTTCGAGATTAATCATACGCATAAGAACCCATTGCACTTATCAACTTCTTACATCAAGGCACAAATTCATTCATACAAACTGCACACTCACAGACATTCATTATAACAATCAACGTTATTCCTAAATCAACGACTTAAATCAATCTCTAGGCTAATACTGTCTTAGACCTACACCTGAGTTCTATTCCAAGTTTCTAAACCTAAGCTCTGATACTAGCTATAACGGTCCCAGGTTTAATTACCTCAAAATCTATAATAATCAACTTTATCGCTTGTTAATCAGAATATACTGAAGAAATTTCGGCAGCATCTCCTCTGAAATTTAGACTCCATCTCAATACAATAATTTAGATTTCGGCTAACATCAGCCTACTTATAAATTTTAAAATTTCATCATATAATTCATCTCAAAGTAATCAAATAACATATACATAAGATTTTCTCCCCTTGATATATATGTTCTAACCCAAACATTTATCAGTTCAACTCAATATACAAACTGCACATCGTCATATTTAATTCTCATTTATCAAAATATAACACTATCTACTACCACTAGCACTAACTTACAATTACTAATAAGATCAGAGTTTACAAAAGGGATCACATTCTATCATAAAATACATGCAATGTCTCAGGAGGACATCCTTTCAGCTCTAAGTCGGACCTTCGCCTTGCCGGGACCTAAAAACATCAATTTGTGGTTGGGTGAGCTCAACAGCTCAGTGAGTGAAATCAGTCAAAACAGAGTTTGTATTATAGTACCATTGTACTTCAAGTATTATGCAGTTGAGCAATGTCAAAGAATCAGTTTTAATACTTTCTACTTATGGTTAATACTGCAGCTTATGAACCATAGATTCTTTCTATTATCTGATACTTTCTATATGTATTCTTCTGGGTACACGTGACCAATATTTCATTAACATACCTATTTGGCGGGAGGAAGTTCCTTGTAAAATTTCCTTGAATCAAATGAAAGATTACAGCGGATTAACACTCCGACTACAAGGGAGGAAAGATGTTTAGACTTGAATCTCCCCTTTGTTTAATGCTGGGTTCTTGATGTGGCGGTGGAAAGTGAATCTTATTTTTCGTTGACCGGGTGAATGTCAGGGCCTCTTGGGAATCCTCTCTTTAGATGGCAGATGGAGTAACATGCTCCTGTCGACCGAGAATCTCAAAGAGATTGTAGGCAAAGATTAACTTGTACGCAGCAAGTTGCTTGAAGAGTTGAACTCTCTTTCTTTTCGGTGGAAGTCTTGGGGCTTCTATAGCTCACAAGCGAAATTCTTCTCCAAGAATTATCTGATCAACCGACCCCTTCTCCCTAGCAAACGGGGTTATTTATAGAGGTTTCAGGGGTGAACGTGCCCCCTAAAAACGCTCCATAATGGGGGTTAACTTCCTCATTATGTGGGTAGTGATTGACCCAATGCGAGGGTAGTTATAACTGAGATGCGGGTTTCGGCCCTCGCGCCTTGGCGCTGAAGCAATATTGAGACGCGGGTTTTGGCCCTCACGTCTTAGTGCTGCAGTGATACTGAGACGCGGGTTTCGACCCTCGTGTCTTGACGCTGTAGTGAACGCAGGTTTCGACCCTCACGTCCTGATGCTGCAGTGATGCGGAGACGCGGGTTTCGACCCTCGCGTCTTGATGCTGCAGTGATGGCTATGATTAGTCCTGCGTCTGGAGTTTAGACTCTGCTTCTTGATTACTTGTCTTTTAGTGATTTTTAGACAGCCTACAGAACCCCCTCTAAAGTTTTTGATATTCCGCGGTTGACTGGGACGGATTTCGAAATACTTTGGACTTTGATTGAGTTCATACTTCTCATGATTGGACTGACAATCATTTGAGATGCTCTGAGCTTGATCTTGTCTGGAATGTGGTCTTCGTGAGTGTACTGTGAAACCCTTTGAAGCCGCCAGAAATGATCGTGGCGAGTATCTAGATACACAGTCTAGACCTCCCCAGTGCTCTGAGTTTGTTATTGGTGTACTTTGAACCAGGGGTAAACAGTCATCTGCTTGTGCCAGTGTACTGTTGAACTGAATTGCAGAAGTAAGGACTGAATGCAAGTCCTATAGACACAGTGGTCATGCTGCTTTAAAGACGCGCCTCTTGTAGGGATGCGTCTTTTGGGATGAAGACGCAGCTTTCGCTCTGTGAAGTAGGCACGACTTTGGCCTAGTTGAAGAGGCGCGATCTTCGAAGGGACGCGATTTTCTGTTGAACACGAATCCGTGTTGTGGGCGCGTTGCCACGCGTCCAGCAGAATTGAGGGGACATTTTCCTTTTGGCGCGCGAATTTTGTGCTGCATTTAATATGCATGCCACGCGTCAGACAGGGATTAGGCGTCGAGCCAAGCGCCGCGTATCTCTGCGAATCACTGTGCCTATAAAAGACAACAGTCTTTCAAGAGTCATCATTAGACTCTTCTTCTTCGCTGAGCCTTTTAGGGTTAAGAAAAACTCGAAGCTTTTTTCTGTTTTCACCATCTTCAACACCGCTTCCACAGTTGCGATGGCACCAAAAGCCAAGCATGTTGCTTCGTCCTCGAAGGCTGTTGCTCCTGAGACTCAAATGGGCGGTTCTTTCACGCAGGAGGCCCCTATTTCAGGTAGTACAACCATCTGATCAGGGTTTTCGCCATTAAAGGGGCTTATAGAGTTCTTTCAACTCCTAAGTCCCTTTTGAATGTGAACCGCCAACACGAGGCTCGTGCCCGTGTTTGATCGTCAAACGCGATTCTTGAATTGGTGGGCAAGATGCAAGTTTGATGACTTCTGCATCTTTGCTTCATCAATCTGAATCTGTATCTGTTTGCTGAACACGGGCCTCATTGAGCCCTGTGTCTTGAGTCAGCACTCAAAATTTTTTTCTAAGTGTGAGGAGTTCAGACGCAGACTTCTTATAATTCTTGCGTCTTGTAAGATCAGATGCAAGTTTTAATGAATCTCGCGTCTGAATCTTATACTTAGAAATTTTTTCTAAGTTCTGGATTTTGAAACGTGGGCTTCATACAAGCCTCGCATTCTTTGAGTCTGGACGCAGATTTTGCTGGTCTCTGCTTCTAGATTCCCCCTGCGTTTGATTTTCAAACACTTAGCCATTTTCTTTTAGGTTTCTAACCAAGTGTTGTTCTCTTTGCAGTAGGATACTCCTCCAACTCTTTGTCCAAAAAGTGCCACTTTGGGCATGTAGGTGGCGCTGATCGTAATCTGACCTTCGTGCTGCAGAAAACTGCTCCTGTGACTACTGGCAAGTCGAAGGAGCGAAAGGAGAGGATTTCTAAAGCCAGTATGATGACCCTCTGAGAGATTATCTCTGATGGACTGTTTGAGATAGATTCTCGCACCCCATTACGGAAGCCTGTCTTCTTCTTTGGTGACGACATTAACGAGGAAGATAGGATTTTGCATGACAGAAATTATAAGTGGCTCCGTCAGATAGGGGATAGGAGGTTCTTCCTTCCCAATATGGAGAGAATGTATCCCCTATCTTATCTCCAGCATATGTCTGTTCACCGTGCGTTGGACTGGGATCTTTTCCGATTTGTCTCCGGTGTCTCTCTTGGCAGACTAGGTGCCAAAGAAATACACTCTGCCGGCCATGGGAAAGAGATCTTCGGTTTATTCCCCAGATTGGTTAGGTCTGAATATCCGAGAGGGGAAACCCTCAACTTGGCACCACCTTCATCAACCAGTTCATGAAGGTCAGGGGTGATTTTCCCGTCGACTTCCGCCCGCTCGGGTGGGTTTATTCTTCCAACAGATCCTGGTGGGGCAAGATGGTTGGATTTATCCTTGTCGAACTTGGAGCTCTGCTGGAACAAGTGGGGCTGTACCACTCGATCAGGGCTGTGCAGTATGGCCTCCCGCAAAGCTCCCATAATTTTTATGGCATCCTGGAGCACTATAATCCTTTGACGGGAACATTTTTTACCCCGGTCGGAGAGATGGGGCTCGCTCTTCATGAGCTGTATGAAGTCTCAGGGCTTGTTATGGGAGATGCCCCTTTTGAAGAATACGTTCCGACTTCTAAAGAACTTCATCTCTTGAAGAAGGAGAGCCCTCAAGTATACGAGACATACTGGGAAGTGTTGTGTCACTTTCACATCTGCGGTCAAATAACCTCCTGGAGGAACAGGGGTGTTAAGAAGATGTCCTGAGCGAGCTACCTATTCAACGGTATAAATGAGAAAGATAGCTCAGTGACCAGTCTGGCTCCTTGCACTGACGAAGAAATTGCTGAGAGGATCAACGCCTCTACAAGCTCTTACACCACGGAGTCAAATGAGGATACTTTCAAGCCTGACACGGTCTTTGAAAGTTTTCATCATCAAGCCCGAGTTCCTATTTCCGATCGGGCGCTATTGGCGGGCTTTCTTATGCTATGACTGAAGCGTTGTGTGGTGCCAACATTGGCACATGAAGTAATTGTCGCCGATGTGGTGTACCCGGCGGTTTTGCTGGCCTATGAAAAGTCTATCGCTCTTCTCCTAGCAATGGTGGCTGGAATTCAAAGTGGATTACGGGCTCTGGTTAAAAGCCTGTGCCAAGTGGAGGTCATTGTCGACTCCAAGGGTAGACCAGAGGTTGACTCGGAAGGAAGGCCGAGGGTAAAGACCCCCAACCCCAGGATCGAGCTTCCATATACGTACTTGATGGCTTGGTACGTTATGCACTGCCCTTCACTGATGACTGCGGTGCCTCTGTCTGAGGGGTTTGTCCTTTTTGTGCAGAAGTTAGAGAATTCGAGCTGGTCCAACTACTATATGTTCTTTATTTGGAAATGTATTCTGAACGCTTCGAACTACCAGCTCGACCGTTGCTTCCCCGAGATTACTGGTGCATCTTACAGGGATAAATTTTCTGACCTTGGGGACCAGATGATTTCACAAGACTGCCATCGGGAGTCTTCTGGTTGCTGATTAATATTCGGCATGGGTATCTGCCCTTTCGGCAAGGGAACTCATGTACGATCGAGCCTTATAGGCCGAGCCGTTTTGCTCGACAGTTCAGCTATGATCAATTATATATTGGTAACCCCAATGCTAATCTCTCCTTCAGCGGAAATTTGTTTGAAGGTGCTCGGGCATGGTATTATAGCGTGGCTGGAGGGACAAAAGCTGTTTTCAGCTTGCCTCACAAGACGCCCAACTGTTACACTAGCCTTAGCTTCTGTACTTGGTACTCCCTGGCTAGCAAGATGCCTGGCTTCTCAATAAATATCTCATGCATTAAGAGCATCAAGGCGTCTTATAAGGACAAATTGGAGTCCAACAAACGCGCGCGAGGTATGGAGGAATATCAGGCAGCCGAGAAAGAAGCAGGAGGGGAAACAGGGGCGGGACCGAGAGCAGCAGCACCCAAGGAGCAGTCCATTAAAAAGAATCGACAGGCTGTGTCCAAACGTTCCCATGACTCTACTTCCAAGGGTGAGCCTATCCCGAAGAAGGCTAGGAGGGAATCGGAGGCTGAAGCTCCAATGTCCGAGGTAGTCCCTTCTGGTGTTGAGGAGCAGAGGGAGGAAGAGGAAGAGGAAGAGGAGACCCCCCTCTTCGTCCTCGTGGTCTACGCAGCAGGGGCCCCAGATCCTGGAAGAAGAGGAATTTGCAGGTGAAACCATCATGGCTGAAGAGGCTGAACGACCTGAAGTTGACTTGGTCGGGAGGGATGACATTGAAATCCCAGGGGTTTTTAACTCAGCCTGGGCCTTCTTCAGTTTATGAGAGGAGGGCTGAGATGCAACAGCCTGGGTCTCCCAGTGTATTAATGCCCACTTCACGGGTTGCTGATCCCAGTCCTACTACTGGGGTGCTCAGTAGTAAAGTCTCGATTGCTGAACCCGCTTGTGCTGAACTGTCATCTTCATCATCCGAAGAACATGGGTATTATTCTGGCGAAGAAGTTGATTTTGGCGATGAACTTGCTTTTCCAGATACGAGCAAATTTTCGCATATTTCAGAGGAAGAGATACAAGGATGCGACCCTGTGTCGGCTTCACCGATAGCAATAATTGCTACTACCGAAGGTACTTTCCTTGTTTTCTTGAACAGTCTCCTTCTCAAGTTAGGGAAAGGTTATGACATTTACTTTTGATTTTTAGGGCTGGCTGTCGACAGTGAAGCCACCACCTCCTCTCATATCGAAGAGATGATTCAAGAGATTGCCCAGCAAGAGGGCCCTGAGGCTCCTATTACCGGGATGCATCAAGAAAGTGCGACCGTCGAGGTCGGGGAGGCCTCAACCCCACACGACCTATCCAGGAACTTGCCATCTTCAGACCCTCAACTTGGTAAGAGAATACTGACGCATTGGATATTCTCCTTTTTATTGTCATGGTTGATGTTTCGGTGGTTTGCAGAGAGCGCTGGAGTAGCTCAAGTAGAGAATCCTGCGGCAAACATTGACGCAGAAGGTAGTACAGTTCAAACCTCGACCAGAGAACCCGATGTCGCAAGGTTTGTTGTTACTCCTGTCGCAGTTGAGGCCGCTACGACAATAACCGTCCCGAAATTATCGGTGACTACCTCAGCACCTGACGAACCTATCGTCAGCCTCACTCCTATGCAAGATGAACTGACTCCCGTCTCTCTCCCTGTCATGGAAAGGGGGTCCGGGAGCACATCAGTAGAGTTCTCTCCAGTTAATGACATCATGGAAGAGCTAGCACGTCAAATGGTGCAACAATTCTTTACTTCCATGAGATCTTGTATTGACCTCATCCTTTCTGGGGTCAGCTCTTTCGAGTTTGACCGAATACTTCTCAAAAATCAGATCGTGAACATTGGTCATACTGGGAGTCCTTCGCAGGCTAGGGCATGCATGATGCTGGTGGAGCAGCTGGGGAGCCACCTGAAGGAGCTCAAGACTATGGAGAATGCTGGCTCAGTAGATGAGGCCCGGATAACTCTGAGTAAGCTTCTTGCCGCTCAAGAACATGAGCGAAAGGAGATGGAGGAACAAATAGCTGAAGAGGCCCGCCATCTCCAGCATTTCAAGCTGACCACCAAAGGCTGATTGGCAATTCGAAGGAATCTGAAATCGTCATACAGAGTGCAGAGCAGGTTATTGCCACTGCTCGAGCTACCATAGCCAGGGCACAAGCCTTGATTGAGATCAATGAGCAGAAGCTTGCCGCTGCTAGAAAAAGGCTGGAGGAGCTGGAAAATGCCAGGACACAGGTTCAAGAAAACCTCTCTGCTTATTCCTCCAGATTGGAGTCTCTTCAAGCACAACTGGCTGCGAAGAGATTTTTGTCTGAGGAGGAGCTGCGGGTTCAAGCTTTGATGGAGACTGAAAAGGCACGCCAGCACGAGATGCATCGTCTCCGGGAACAAATCCGTTCTTTGGCGAAACAAGATTATTAGCCTTCTTCTCCTTTTTGTGTTGTTCATCTTTTTTTAAACACTCTATTTGTTAAGAGTGTCTGTATTATTTTTATCATTTTTGAATCAAATAATAAAAGTCTTCCAAGTTTTGCTCCATCTTTATCCTTTCAAGTGTTTTTTTGCTCGCTGTCGATGAACTCAATTTTCATAACCATAGTCTTTAACGGCTTGTAAAACGTAGTCTTTAGTCGGCCATGAACAACAAACTCAGGCTGAACTGAGTTCTTGAGTAAGACGCGATCCTGGGGGACGCGGCCCTAAGTCATTACTGAAGACGCCATTCAAGCTTATCAAGGAAGACGCGCGAACCTTTCTTTCTGAATAAGGGCGCAGCTTTGTCTTAAGGACAAAAGGGCGTTGTTCTAAAACGCAAATTTGTGTTCTTCAATAAAGGGGACGCGGCCTTCATATTTATGAAAGGACACAGATCCATAGATGCGGCTCTCTATTCTGTCAGGATGCAGTGGAAGCGCAATCTTAGGTTCCTCAAAAATTAATGCATGGATCCGAGATAATTGATGGGGACGCGGCACTGGCTCAATAGAGACGCGTCTCTGGACCCTTGATAAGGCACAAACTCAGGCTGTATCGAGTTTATGATAAGACATGACTGTCATCTCGTAATGGAGACGCCGTTCCGGGCTCCTCGAGAATGATGTAGGCCTTCTCTGGTTGTTGAGGACGCAAGCTTCAGAATGTAGCTTTCAAGATGATGCGGACTCAAGACTCAATCTTTGAATGGATCCAATTCGCTGAGGAGACGCGGCTTTGAATCACCCCAAGAGACGCGATCGCGGCCCTTTCGAAAGGAATGAAAGAACGCAGCTTTTCAAGTTCATGAAAGGACGCGGATCTCAGAACACGACCTTTCAATCTGTGCTTGACGCAACCTCCTAAGCGTTTACATGCAGCTCATCTTAAAGATTTTGTTAGATCTTTAAATGCCAAGTCGGCGTTGACGATTGGGGACTCGTGTCCTCCGACGTTTCCCGAAACGGCAATCCACGCGTCAGCCCTTCATTGGGCTTTGACGTTAATATCTTTAAATGTCAAGTCGGCGTTGACGATTGGGGAATCGCGTGCTTGACGTTTCCCGAAATGGCAATCCACGCGTCAGCTCTTTATTAGGCTTCGACGTTCGTGCGGGAATTAAGGCTGATGGCTCTGATTTTTACGCCATTAATTACAGGCCTTAGGGGTTGCCTATAAATAGGCCTCGCCCCCTTAAAAGTCCATTGCTTAGACTGTTTCCCTTAAGAGCAGACGCTCTAAGGACTTCGTCTTGACTTAATCTTCTTCTTCAATGGGATGTACCCCCATGGACAGCGAAGACTCAAAGCTTAGATGCTTTCCTTTAATCTTTCCTGAAGATTATCACTGTCAAGTGATTTCAAGATAAAAAAGCGTCCCTCTGAGCACCTTTATACTCGCGCCTTGATGTAGAAAGTTCAACCTCTAGCGGGTTCTTCTGCGGGTAGGAATTAATTGTCACCATGACATACTCAGCCCAACATGAGTTTCGGTTTTGCTGTCCCTTGAAGAGATTCACTCTCTTGACCTTCTCTTGAGGTCTGACTGGTGTACCCATTATTTGGAAGTCACGCCTTTTAGATTTCTTGATGAAGGGCGAATTGACTGAGTCTGAACTCTAACTTAAAGTCCTTTGGACGCAAGTGTGATAAACTCTGTACCTGGACTGTGAGACGCGAGCTTTGCATATAGAGCTCGCGTTTGAGGTTATTGACTTAAAAGAACTTTATTATGGTCAAAGCTTCAGACTTGGATGTAGCAACCCTTGTTTCTCAAACAAGGATGTGGCAACTTTCGCGTCTGGTTCCCTTTGCGTCAATTATTTTGGACGCGGGTCTAACACTAGACCGCGTTCAGACCTGTGTTATCTAAAATCCACAACTTCGATCGCGTCTGTTTCTGTCGCAACAGGATTTTGACTTTCTGCGCGGGTCATCCCTGCATCTGAAGTTTACAGCTATAGCCGCGTCTGTTCTTCAATCTTTCTGTTTTAGAATTCTAACCTTCTGGTTTTTACTTCTCGCAGGTAGCTTCAATCATCCTTTCGCATATTCGCTGGGCCCTTGGGAGAATATATCGACCAGCGAACTTGTTCAATGGTCGACCATTGGAGGAGAAGTCACGGCTCCTATTTATGGGAGACAAGGATTTGCGCGACTGATGGCATCCGTCAAGACCTCATTGGACATAATGCACCGACAGTACCCCCCGAGCTCGTCATGGTCACAGTGGGTATGGCGGTAGATATGGTGGTGGGTATGGTCCTCTTGCAGGTCACTGGAAAGAGGACGTCACCTGTAAGGTCTCAGATTCTCCCTTCACCAGTCTTACCCCAGAAGTGACATCGACGAAAAATCCATACTCATTGGATGACTTTCTGGTGGTAGAGATGTTCATCAACGAAGGGTCATGACCTATACCAGTTGGTCGGGGGAATCAGAAGGCCTTGCTGCATTTTGACCTCAAGAAACACCGTTGTTCTTGGCCAACGATGAACTCCTTCGATATTTACGTCATGCATTATGATGTAATCAACATCCGATCGTCACCATAGTGCTCAGCCTTTCTTTGGCGCCCTTCCAAACATCTTGTATTTGGAGTGGTAAGCATGCTTCAAGGAGTGAGTGCAACCTTTTTTACTGAGAGAGAGGGACTTCTTTGTACTCCTTTATTGTAACACTCAATCTTATTGTATAAGAGAGCGTCTTGTATCACTTTCATATGTCTGGACATAAATAAAGCGACACTTTTTTTCTTGTCTCCTTCCTTGTCTTGAATTCCCTTTTGTATTGAAAGTCAGACGAATAGAAGTAAAGGATCTTTGGCTTGCTAAAATATGATAATAATCTTAACGAGTCAAAGTTTGTAGAAATCCTGTTTTAAAAATTCGACAATGTTGTTAGAGGTGTGATATTAACTTGACAGAAGTAAATATATTCTTGTGGACCTGCCAATCTATAAATGAGAATGACAGTGAAATTTGTACCCCCACGAGGATGAGTTTTCATCAGAGGTTTGGAATTAACTTGACTAAGACCCAGCTGGGAAATTAGTGAAAACACTGTTAACGGTGTAATGTTAACCTGACAATACTTTTAAGTGGACTTGTTATTCTGTTGATGAGAATAAAAAGTGAGACTAGACTCACGGGGAATCTAGGAGGACTTTTTCCGTTAGAGGTGTGATATTAACTTAACGGGTTGAATACAGTCTTGTCAGAAGTGTGATGTTAACTCGACAAGGGTGTGAGTCAGAGGTGTGATATTAACTTAACTCAAGAGTGTTTTAGCCTCATTTGGGAAAACTGAAAGTGTCACTGTCCTAAGTGTAATGTTTTAACTTGGCAGTGAGGGTAATGCTAGAGGTATAATTTTGAACTTGGCGCTGATCATCTCGACTTCGACAAGAAAGTCCGAGGGAAAGTCATGGCCATAAGTGTATTGTTGAACTTAGTAATGACCTAGATGCTAGAGGTGTAGTGTTAAACTTAGCATCGTTCATTTCAGCTTCGATATGGAAGTCTGAGGGAAAATGACTGTCAGATGTTTAATATTGAACTTGGCAGTAACTCAATCACTGTTAGAAGTATAATGTTAAACTTAACAGTAATTTTTCAGAGGTGTGGTATTAACTTGACAGAATTGGCTCGTGATGGGAGCAATTTGAGGACCTGCCATTCTACTGATGAGAAGTGACAAGTAGAATTTAAAATGTCAGAGGTGTAATTTTAACTTGACAGTGATTGATTTGCGATATAAGCAATCTTGAAGACTTATCATTCTATTGATGAGAGTTGACAAGTGAAGTTTGAAGTGTCAGAGGTGTAGTGTTAACTTGACAAATTTGGCGACTTGCTACTCCATCTAGAGCTGAGACAAGTAAGATTTGCACTTACTAGGGAGTAATGAGATTTTTTATTGTGAGAGGTATAATGTTAACGTAGCAATAACTGTATCTTGTAGACCTACCATTCTGTGTATGAGAATTGGTAAGGGATTTTGGAGGAGAGAGTGGGACCAAGTCCACTTAGGATTTTTAGCAAACCCTCAGCTATCAACGGATTTGGTGTGCCTTTACCAACTACCGTTTGAGTTAGGCTAGCCATGTTATTTCCCTCAGCATGATGAGTTGTCGAAAACTTATGTTGGGCTTAGAAGCTAACATTTTCCTCTGTCCTTAACCGCCGGAGGCGTCGGACGTTAATGAAGGTAGAAATACTAAAACTCAAGTTTCGCCTTTTGTTGCTTTCTTATCTGTACATCATACATCACACGTGCAGTCAGTGCTCAATTAGCTTGTCACTGGTCTATCGTGATGTGACCTAGTAAAGGAAAGAAGCTTTTCTTAGATCTGGAGTTTTGATCAGAGTATAATATTAACTTGATCAGAGGAAAAGTACTATTCAAAGAAAGTACTTCTTTAAGAATCTGCCGTTGATCAGCATCATGAGTGTATCGCCATTTGAAGTTATGAGGCGATATGCTCCATTTGAGTAGACTGACTCTACCTGAATGCGGCTTACTTCAGATGATCCGATGTACTCTGTGAAGTATAGGGGTCGATCATGTTTCCTTTAACCTGCATATCATTTGCTGTAAAAGTGATGCAGGGAGCATTATGGGATGCGTGGAGGTAATCCTCTACATCTTCCTCCTGTGGTCCGACCGTACCTTGGTCTGAAAACCTCAGCATTAGCGAGAGCCTCTCTTAAAGCTTCTCTGGTTGACTTCGATAGCCTCAGGAGCTCGTAAAGAGTGATTCGGGCCGGGATATTGGCTAGTTGAGTCAGGACGTCAAAGCGGTAAGGTGTTGTGGATCCTTCCGCGATATCTTTTGAGAGAGCTTTGGAAAATCGAAGCTCTTCCTGTCTCTCCATGGGTTGTTTTGTGGAGGGCTTGACGGACTCTGTAGCGGGTTTTGGAGGAGTTGCCGCCATTTCGTCATACTTTTTCAAATATGACTGACCCGAACAAGTTTTCCGCCACAAGTTGGTTGGGTTCTGCGGCGAGAACTATTGTTTCCTCTTCTGAATCAGTCAATGAGGGAACATCAGTTTCCGCTTCTCGGGAAGAAGCGCACACCACATTACAGGACGAAGCTTTCGCTTTGCCTTTGGACCTTCTGCTGGTAACAGTGGTCCATTGCTGGCCGTCCCAAGGTCGAGATGAACCCACATAACTTCTCCCTGTGGTGTAGGAACAGGTACAAGACCCTTCTCTTGCTGATGGTGAGGGTCTATGTTGATCATTCTTACCTCCCCTTTTGGGATGGGGACTACTCCAGAGGGTGTTAGAGGTTGTCTTCCAAACTGGAGGAATGATGTCATATTGGCCGTCACTTTCTTCTGCTCTGGACGGAGTTTTAATACCTCTGCGTCAATTAAAGCCTGAAGGATGTCTTTGAAGACATAACAGCTCTTGGTGGGGTGTCCCAGCATCCTATGATACAGGCAGTAATTGGGATTATCAGTTTTACCGACTTCTTCAGGGCGTCTAGCTTCAGGAAGCTTCAGTCTGTTGCTCTTGTTAAGTAACTTGACAGCGAGTCAACATATTCATCCTTAAGGAATACTGCTTGCTGGCGCGCGGCTGACTTGAAGAGCCACTTCCCTTGACCAGTTGAGGTTTGACGGGAGATTTGGTCTCTGTCGCCAAGTTATCCTTCCTTTTTGTTTGAAGGGATGCGTCTGGCACACGCCTTATCGACCTTTCGGGTCTGGGTTTGTTTTCTTCTGCCCTAACCCGGGCGATAATTTCTTCAGCCTGTTCACCTTGCTGGATTAATTCTTTCCAGGTGCGGCTTTCAACAACTCCTATTTGGGCGAGGAGCGAAGTTTGTAGATTGTGGCGGCATGTTTCCACCAGGGTGACCTGGGTCATACCGCTTGGACATCGGAGTGCTACATTCCGAAATCTTTCTACAAATGATTTGACGGACTCCCCCTTTCGCTGCTGCTTTGTGGCCAAAAGAGTAGGCATTGTAACCTCTGAGTCGTCTTCAAAGAAGCGTGTCAGAAAGAGCTTCTCCAAATCGCCCCAATTTTTAATGAGGCTTCTGGGAGCTTCATGAACCATTCAAAGGCAAACCCTTTTAGGGTGCCGATGAACAAACATGCCAGGATGGCATCGTTATCTACCACATTCCCAGTCTGAGACTTAAAGTAGTAGATATGTTGGTTCGGTGACCCTTTGCCGTCAAATGCTTGGAGGTCGGCTTTGAACTTGGGAGGTATGGAACAAGGTCCCACTCGGCCAGATATGGCCGGACCACTCCTGCTTCTTGAAGGCCTTTTCGATTAGTAAGGGCCTCAAGACGTTGCTCTAATTGATTCCTTCTTTTAGAATGACCCTTCCCTGGTCTCGGTCGTCTTTTTCCTGACATGATGATTTAGACGAGCCAGAAGTAGATTGCTCTTTCTCCTCAATATGTACAGAAGATGAGCTTTCTCCCTCTTTTCGTTTGCCCTTAGACTTTTTAGAGGAGGCTTTGTCGGTTAACTTCCTCTTGTCTTCAAGCAATTGTGCCAGCATCTGCTTGAGGGAATCGATAGATTCTTATTGAGCACGAATCATCTCGAATTGTTCCTTCTGGACCTGGGCTTGCTGCTCCAAGCGCCTGACTGTCTCCTCAGGAGTATTTGTCATGTATATAAAGGCTCCTTCTCTATGGAAGAGTTCGAAGCCTGTGACTCTGCAATAGCGGAATGCGAGTCATTTACTTCAATGCCCCGAGCAAGGGCACTGTAATTGATCGGGGGAATTACCCCAGTCCGAGTGCGAGTATGTCGGTACACCTCCTTCTGGTTCTGCGTCCGACTCGTCAGAGCTGACCATAGGTTGCTTTCCCCTACTCCTGTTTGTCTTGTTTGCAGTGAGTTCAGGGTATTCAGTGTCAGAGAAAGTCCCCTCCTGTGGGAGTGATTTCTTTTAGCTGATCGGGGAGTTAGAGTTAGCTGTCTAAATTTAGACTGCTGGCTTGCACGTGAACTGCAACGGCACTCAGAGAGCATTGTGATAAGCTGTTCGCAGCAACACGATGGAGTGATCCGACTAGTACTTCTCTTCCTTGTCAAATAATCCCTTAGATCCGCGGAGGGGGATCGAAGAGATTAGCCTCGGATTGTTGAGGGCTTTTCAACTTGCGAGAGTTCTCCTTGCTTCGCACAGTTGAGAGAGTAGGGTTCTGAGACGCGGGGCTCATGGACGTAGCTCTTGCATCGCGGCTCCGGAACGCGAGTCTGGCATCTCTGCTGAGAAGAGACGCGGGTCTCGTGTTGCCGATTATCGCATCTGGACAAAGATGCTTGAGAAACGCAGGCTGCTGGGTCCCGTGTATAGAGGCGCGTGTCTCGTGTCTTTGACAAAGAGCACGAACTTCGCGTTGGCGTTTGGGAAGCGGTGCTTCAGGTGAATCTCACGTTTAGGTTGCCAAACGCGACTTCACGTGTCTGATACAGTACAGAAGAGACACCGTCTGAACTTCGCGTCCTATCTCTATTGGACAAACAGTTGTTCCAACTTGTAGTTGACGCGCACGCGCTGATTGGTCACTAATGTTGCATATTTAATGTCACATTTTCATACTGATTTTAGAATAAAAGCCTGCATTGTCCTAATTATTTGTTTGATTTATTTGCAGGCCCAATCCTTAAGGAGATGAAGAGAAATGAGCCCAAAAGCCCACCAAATTCTGAATTAAATCAGAGTTAATTCGCACACATAAAATCAGGGCAAAATCAAGAGGTTAAAACCGGTTGAGAAGAATCCTCTCAGAATCGATCGGTTAAAGCCAAGAATCCAAGGCCATTTCGTCAGAATCTGGAGCTCAAACGAAGAAACCAATAAAGGATAAAGTCAGAAGAAACTCCCGGGATGACCCACCAACAGGGTGTGGCCATCTGGCCACACCCTGGCCGCAGAAACGCGGCTTTTTGCCGCGTTTCTGCGGCAATCTTGGGAGTTACGGGGAGCGTGAACTCCCCCGACCTCCCCGGGATCTTGGTGGTTGGGTTTTCTGCCTATAAAAGGCCATATTGTACACTGAAAATGGCCGCCAATGCAGAGTTAGGATCTTAGACTAGTTTTTCCATTTTGTAGTTTAGTTTTACTTTTATGTAACTTGTATGTAGCTTAGGGTAGAAGAAGATTCATGTAAGTAAGAGAGAGGGGCTGATGTTGAGAGTGACACCGACGATGTACCCTACTCCTTTCTTTCATTGTCTCAGCAAGTAATAAAGGTAAATGCTTTGTTTGTTTTCTATTCTGCTTTACTTTACATTTGTTTTTGTTTCTCTCTTCCTCTTTTACTTTACCTTGGTTGTTGTTGAAGTGTACAAGTGAATTCCAAAGCAAGTCTAACTAAGCTACGTTAGAGCCAGCGATAGTTCATGAAGACGTTCTCCTCTTTCAAGCTCCGCATCACTTCGTTCTTCTTATGCTTGACGATATAATGTGCACGGGGACCGAGCTCGAGTTTATGATCTATGCGTTGAACGCCTCCGAAGTAAAAAGTAGAACTTGCAAAAAGGTTTCAAGTAAGTCATCAATCAACCTAGGTAAGTATCTCTTTACTTCTTTTCTTTTCTTTCTTAGTTTAGATCACCAAACCACTTCTTCCAATCGTTTTCATTCTTCTCCACTTCATTGTACATAGTCGTTTTTCATCGTTTTCTGATTTCCACCTTCTTCATCCTTCGCTTTCTTCTTACTTTAACCTTTAACTTTCTTTTTCTTTTTCTTAACTTTAAAAATAGAGAAGAACTCTCGTTTGGTTTTTTATAACGATTTCAATAAAACTGTAAACGCTTCCATCGCAAACCCTCCTTGTGGATCACGACCCGCATTAGCCACTTGCTATAGCGGAAGTATTGAGCACTTGCACGTTTTTATTATAAGATCTGAAAATCCGTATTTTTTTGTGCAGGTTTAGCCTCAATCAAATTTTGGCGCCGTTGCCGGGGAGGGTAAAACGGTTTTTATTTTGAAATCTGAATTTTTATTGCAAATTTTTTAGAACTAAACGAATTTTCTTCTCTGTTGCAAGTTACAGGGCAAGCAAAGCTGAAAATTATTATTGCAGTGACATACAAGTGGCCTTGGGCCTCTGCTCCAAAAAGCAGAGACAAAGGCCCTCTGAATTGCACCGATTCCACGGCAAAAGCCGCGGATCCGCGGCAAGGACGAGTTGACTACTAACAGCTTTTTTTTCAGGGCTGCTTAGTTTACAAATTCTAGTTTGCTGCAACTTTAATTTTTCTTATATGCCATAACATAAGCCTGCTAATAATCAACAGTAAAATATTTGTTGAAAAGATAAAAAAAAATTGATTAGACATTTGCATTTTAGGCACGTGTCTTTTTAATTCCTTTATTTTTTACTGTTGAAGAGTGCTGGAGGAAGGTATGTTTGCATTGCATCTAGAATAGGATTATCTCTTGGTTGATTTATATCGCTTTGAGTGCATCTTATTCATCTTGTATACTTGCACAAAAACTGATCTTAAGGGCACCACCCAATAATAAGATAAGGTAGGGATTTAATCACCCTTCCTTAGCCCAAAAATCAGAATCTAAGCACTCCTACACTAACAAGCCTAACTAAAATTGAGTAGACGTTTGCCCTAGGGACATCTCGAACTCAATTAGGAGATTATCCTAAGGGGGAAAATGTTAGAATTTAACACCTGCAAAATCAGTGTCTAGGAAAGGATTGAGGGCCGAAAGCCCGAAGGTTGGTGGTTATTTAATTAAGGAACGTTTTTGACGGAAAACCTCCCACCAACCTTGCCCTGACCTGGCTGATTAGCTTGTGGTTAAAGTCTACATTAGACCTCCCGTGGACAGTCTAACCAGTTAGGAGTCGTCTAGGTCTAGGTCTACCCTAACTTAGGTTAGAAATTTTTCTTTCTTTTTGTTTGTTTATTTGTTTGCTTTCTTTCTTTTTGTGTGTATTCTATTGTGTGATATGAACTATAATAATAATTTTTTCAACTACAATAATAATCCATATTACACACCGACTTCATTTTCGGATATTACCAACCCGACATATCATAACTTTGACCAACCTAGTGTGCTGGATTGGTCTTATCCGAATCAATATGACCCATACCCCCCATCTAATAACTATAATTTCCATAACGATTTTAACTCTTCACAGAGTCAGTGGGGATTCACCTACCCCGAGTCCAATTTTCAACCACAGTGTCCTCCTTCTCCACCTAGTCCACAATATTTCCACGAGTCATACTCAGTTCCACCAGTCCAAAATAGAAAACCATCAATTTTGGAACGGAGTATGCGTGAGTCCAAACACAATCACAAAATCTGATGGACTCACAATTTCAATACCACTTTCAAAACAACTCTTCATCTTTTCACCAAGACAATGAACCCATCAACTATGAAAAGATGCTAGAAGCCATGACTCATGCTCAAAATGCTAGAAATCGTGACATAGACATGATGGTCGAATCTCTACGTTCCCACCGTCCTGATGTCACTAACCATCCTGTTAGAGCCGAAGAGTCATGTAGTTTTGAAAATCAAGATTCCATTTCAGAACAACCATGTGAACTTACCCAAACTCCAAATGATATTGATAGTTTGGCTAGTTTTCCTTTTCCTGAAATAGAACTTGAAAATGATTATGATCCTGAACCCCAACTTAGTGATTCAATTCTATTCCTGATTCGATTATGACTCCGGTATCTTCACCTGAACCCCAACATTGGATCCTGTACCAATTCATAAAGAAATTGAATCACCCATCTTTGATTCACCTACCCCGAGTCCAATTTTCAACCACAGTGTCCTCCTTCTCCACCTAGTCCACAATATTTCCACGAGTCATACTCAGTTCCACCAGTCCAAAATAGAAAACCATCAATTTTGGAACGGAGTATGCGTGAGTCCAAACAACAATCAAAAAATCTGATGGACTCACAATTTCAATACCACTTCCAAAATAACTCTTCCATCTTTTCACCAAGACAATGAACCCATCAACTATGAAAAGATGCTAGAAGCCATGACTCATGCTCAAAATGCTAGAAATCGTGACATAGACATGATGGTCGAATCTCTACGTTCCCACCGTCCTGATGTCACTAACCATCCTGTTAGAGTCGAAGAGTCATGTAGTTTTGGAAATCAAGATTCCATTTCAGAACAACCATGTGAACTTACCCAAACTCCAAATGATATTGATAGTTTGGCTAGTTTTTCCTTTTCCTGAAATAGAACTTGAAAATGATTATGATCCTGAACCCCAACTTAGTGATTCAATTCTATTTCCTGATTCGATTATGACTCCGGTATCTTCACCTGAACCCCAACATTGGATCCTGTACCAATTCATAAAGAAATTGAATCACCCATCTTTGATTCACCTACCCCGAGTCCAATTTTCAACCACTGTGTCCTCCTTCTCCACCTAGTCCACAATATTTCCACGAGTCATACTCAGTTCCACCAGTCCAAAATAGAAAACCATCAATTTTGGAACGGAGTATGCGTGAGTCCAAACAACAATCACAAAATCTGATGGACTCACAATTCCAATACCACTTCCAACAAACTCTTCATCTTTTCACCAAGACATGAACCATCAACTATGAAAAGATGCTAGAAGCCATGACTCATGCTCAAATGCTAGAAATCGTGACATAGACATGATGGTCGAATCTCTACGTTCCCACCGTCCTGATGTCACTAACCATCTCTGTTAGAGCCGAAGAGTCATGTAGTTTTTGGAAATCAAGATTCCATTTCAGAACAACCATGTGAACTTACCCAAACTCCAATGATATTGATAGTTTGGCTAGTTTTCCTTTTCCTGAAATAGAACTTGAAAATGATTATGATCCTGAACTCCAACTTAGTGATTCAATTCTATTTCCTGATTCGATTATGACTCCGGTATCTTCACCTGACTTCAATATTTTCCCGGAGTCAACATTGGATCCTGTACCAATTCATAAAGAAAATTGAATCACCCATCTTTGAGGATCATGTTGAACTTGACCAACTTTACAATTTTGAAAATCCCATGGATAATTGGCAAGTTCTCCATTTTTTGATATTGAACTCAATGAGATATGTGACCTAGATTCTCAAATCTGTGATCCAGTTCAACTTTCTGAATCAATATTGACTCCTGTTTTATTACCAAACTTGAATAATATTCTAAAGTCAGTTTTGATTCCTCCACCTATCATTCCTGAACTGGAATCACCCATATTAGGTCACATTCCATTGTTGGAAAATACATGTGGACTGGAGTTTCAACTTCTTGACTTGGACCCAATTTCTGAACCTATTTCGACTCTGAACCTTTACTTGATTTAAGTCACCTTCCTGAGTCTGTATTAGTTCCTGTCCTTCCTGAGTCCAAGTCAACTGTTCTATCATTTCATACTCCATTCTGGGACGAGGTGGTTGATAAATTTGACTCCGAAATTAGTTATGGAATATGGAAATTAGATGGGGTTAAATATTTAATAAAGATCCTTCATGGATTTATCTTTTTAATGGTTTATTAAAGATATTTCTGGTGGGTTCCTCGAGACCCAAGAAAAGTTGATTGGGCCGCATTTCGTGGACCAATCAGACCACCACCGGAACCACCACCATAAGGTAACCTTTTCCTTCCCTTTCTTCTTTTTCATGCATCTATGCATAAATTCATACATTGAGGACAATGCATGAGATAGGTGTGGGGGAGGGTCTAACATAACTTTCTTTTTCTTTAAAAAAAAAAAAATTTAACACTTTTCTTACTTTTAAAACTTTTTGAAAAATAGAAACAATATTTTGACTTATTTTTGTAAGAAATTAAGTTAATTTTAAGGAATAGGAAAATCCAAATTAGGATTTCTTATACGTGGTCAAAGTAAGATTATTTGTTTGATTTTTAGAGTTAGGAAATAATTTGTCAAGTAATTTGGTCTTGATCTTTACCTTGATGAAATATGCACACTTCATACACTTACACACTTAGGGTTCAAAAACAAAGATTCTTATGCTTATAAAAAAAAGAAAAAAAATAATAAACAAATCTAATTATTGATTAGCTAGGTGCTTGGCCTAAGCAAGCCTTAGTATTTATGCGAAAGATAATTAGATAAGTTCGAAAAAAAAATGATGAATAAATCTAATTATTGATTAGCTAGGTGCTTTGGCCTAAGCAAGCCTTAGTATTTATGCGAAGATGATTAGATCTTCTGATTAAGCTGGGTATTTGTGCCTAATAAAGCATAAGTATTCACGCCTAAAAGGGATTCATATAATAAAGTCCTTAGTTTTGTGGCCTGTTTGCTCGAGTCCTTAAGTCCTAGGGGTGTCTTCTCACCTGGTGCCCTAAGACCGTCTGGTTTGGAGTCATCGATTAAGGCTCGTTACATGGCAGATTAGAAGCCTAAACTAAGGAATAATACCACCAAAAACAAATATATATATAAATAAATAAGGCATAAGAGTTGGCGTTAATGAACCCTTAGTCAAAATTTTCACAGTCACAAGGTGCATATGACTTAGGGTAAAGTATAGACTAGATGAGAAGTACAATTTGACTTCTTACTTTGATTGATAACAATTTTTTAGAGACTAAGTTTAGGAATGAAAAATTTGGTTTCCTATAACTTATAGATTGCTTAGATCTTACAATCATATTTCAAATATTTTTCTCTTTCAAAATGCTTTTCGAAAATACTAACTCTTTATTTCTCTTTCTTTATGGATTTTGTGGGTGCAATCCGCTGAAAACCCTCACGAGACAAA